>QLPM01003518.1:0-14233 GCA_003314695.1 Albatrellus sp. MG142
GTGCCATTACCAGCCAGAATCTTCTTGATGGATGGAGTGAATGGCTCGGGTATTGAAGGCAATCCAAGCGTAGGCGGTTGGGCAGGGGTGTCAGTTTTTGATTTCCTGGTTGTGCCTTCGGTCGATAAGTGGGTAGGAACGAGTAGATGAGTCGCTGCATTCGGAATTGGAGTGATCGGTGGTCGAGACTGAGATCGACTACTCTCGCCATTACTCTCACCAATAACAGGAAGTGTATCATCAGCCGTCCGAGGTTGCTGTGCTCTGGTCTTAGTCTTCTGCTCTTCTTCTGGATCTTTCGGAAGCTTCTCTGGCGAGACGCTTACACGAAAACTCAAATCATGGCGAGAAAGAAACCAACGTAGAACACCACGTTGGACACCAAGGTCACCTGCATTTCCAGATTGATTAGTGTGGGTCATAGTGAAGTCTGGTAGGTGTTATGCATTACCATAAGGCATGATATCAGGTCGACGAAGGGAGAATATTGCAAACATATCAACTTTGTCCGGCGTGAGCCATTACAAGTTGGATGTCGTCAGATAAAAGAGCCTCACCAGTCCACTAGCAGAGTTGTGTGAGTTGTGCAAGTCAATACCATACGAAGATAGGTGCGTGACATACCTTCCCAATGCCATACACAGCGGTCAACAGCTCATACAGCTCCCCGTCATCAGCATTGGACAGTTTATGCGCTGACAACCGACCATCAGCGAATCGGGCAGACAGGTCTTGGACTTGGATTAGAGACATTATCAGTTTGGCTTCGCTGAAGAATGGGGAGAGCCTGACCATATTCAGCTTTCCGTCCACTCAATCCTGCAGTCCGAAGGACGGCGACATCCGTTCCTGCAACCTGTTGTGGCGTAGGGAACGGGCCATCATGCGATTTGGTCCAGCTTTGAGTCGATATAGTTCATAGATCATGAGTCTAACGCAGGCAATGAGGACTGACTAGTCCGCATCCGGTTTCTCAGGCAGCTCGGGAAAATATAATCTTTGAAACTTGTGAGTGATCGAGCGGGCTGCCAACCAAGATATTTGCTGAGCACTGTCAAAGCACTAAGTACATCTCAAACTCATATTTAGGATGAGCCTCACAGGATGGACGTCGCCAAGGTCCTGGAAAACAAGTCTCGCAAAACTGGCCAATTCACATAGTGAAAACGTACCTGAAGGGCTCCAGAGGCTCCAGAAGTTCAAACGGTTTGCATGGCAATTTCTGAAAAATCTCTTCAAATCTGGCATCTGCAGCGATAAGATGGCTCTTGGCTGCTTCCAAGGAAAACGTCAGCTCTGCGGAAAGCGTCACAAGTTCGCCAGCCGGGTCTGAAGCTAGTACAGCAGGAAGCTCTGGCTTGGGAAACCTATCCTCGTTCTTAGCAGGCGTCGCATTTTTGGATATGTTCGATGCATCTTTTTTGTTGTCTAAACGCTGCCTCTTGTTCTTGGTAGTGGTGGTGACAGTTCCGCGCGTCTTGCGCTTCCTGGTTTTCGTTGATGTGGCAGCTTCCAGTTGCGGTGAGGAGTCTGATGCGGACGGCAGAGCTGCAGCTATTGTTTGAGGTGCTGTACGACTTGCGGAACGGGTCGTGGGCATTCTGGGTCTCAGTCTTGGGACTGTGAGCTGAAAGAGGGTTTTCGAGTACTTTAAAAAGATGGTCTGCTGCATACGAGCTATCCGAACCAACCGGCGTAGTCGAGCTCTGACTAAGATATGTAGGACCAAACACTCGCGGCTCGTTCGATTTGATCCCGAATCCGGGCTTCCGCGGAGTCTCTAACATTATCCCTAAAACCTCGAAATATTGCGAGTGTTCCTATACTATGCATGTACAGTACGGCTTCCAAGGATGTTAGGTCTGTCACGATCATTTGTCTCGGAGTCTGGAGTAGGGTAAACTGCTTGTATGTTACAATAACGGTGTTGCATCGCGTGCCAAGTCGACGACTCAGAAACAAATCCTCCTGTGCTGAATCAGAAGATAGACTTGTGACCAAAAACAACAAAGGTGTAACGGAACTGTCACCACAGAACATCGGCACGAATCCTAACCGGCTGGACCGGGTATGATCCTGACTCGAGGTCCGAATAACTGGTGCTGACTGTAAGTTACTGCGAGCACTGTACATGTAAGTTACTTGACAACGGACTCAGAGTCAGTAGTATCTATTGGTAAGGTAGGCCTCATTCATACTCATCCTGTTGTGACGCTTTGTGACCCAATCGGGATGCATATGAGTGAGGCCTACCTTAGTTACCATATACTGAACTCTCTGATCACTCAAAATCTAATAACATTTCATTCAAGGCATAAATAAAAACTCTGAAATCACAGAGATGTGTATTTGCGAGTGCGGAGAATTCTGTGGTTTCATTTTTGCGAAAAAGGACAGCTACAGATAGTTATCAAGATTTTGGTGTTGATGTCACGCTTTGTCACCCAATCGGGATGCGTATGAATGGGGCCTACCTTAACTCACCCAGTATTGTACGAGTGCATAAAACTACAAGGTATCTCTATCGAGCGTGCGCAGGTAATTGGACCTAAGTGCCGAGGAGACGCACATAGTAGCTGACATCTTGGATGCACCTGGTAAAGTATGAAACAAATCAAAGTAGTCGGTCCATAAGGGAAAGGAAACAAATGATCGACGGCTCCGTAAGCCCAGGGGCCCAGACGATCCCTGGTTAGGTCAGCAACGGAGTCTGAGCTTCCCGTTTCAGGATGAACGCCTAGATTACACTAGATTGCATCATAGTTCCTGCGTATAAGACTCAATGGAAACCAAGTCCTGCGCAGCTCTCTCCCTCATAACCAACTTCCACTATTATTCGTACTTGAATTGTCACATTTTCTCGCCATAATCAATCTGCTGCCATGTCAAGTATGATTTCTCGTGCCTTCTCGAGCTCTTGACAGATTCACTGACCTTCACGAGTAGAGGTCATCGTTGTCTACAACAAGAATGTGTCCCAGGACGTAATCGACAATCACATCGTCGAGATCGAACAGAGCGGTACGCTCGATGCCTTTCGTATTGCTCGAGGTCTAGCTTTGACGGACAGATAACCAGGAGGGGAAATACACCGACGCCTCCCGCTCCTGCATGCAAGTGTTCCCGTCTCCCCTCTCCAACTACCAACCTGGAATGACCACTTTTATCCATAGGGTTACAGTGCCACCATTCCTGATAGCTTTCTGACACAGCTGAAGGGTTTTGAGGGCGATGACATCTCATATATTGGTAAATTCTGTATCCTGATCACCTTGTCTATTTGCACTCATATTTTCATCGTTCTCTATTGTAGAGCCGGATGGCGTTGTTACCACGCAGTCAGCATAATGACGCGCACGTGTAGTCATCATTAAGTTTGTCTGTATGAATAGATTTGCAGAAAGGGCACGGTGATGTGTCGACACCGGATCTAATGCGTGGAAATAATCTTGCATCGGTACTATGAACATAAAGCCAAACAACATCTACAACAGCTGTAAAAACATGTTTACACTCATGGAAGAAAGTCTAATCATGGGATTCAGCCATCTTTCGCACTGATGTTTCCTGCTGGACAAAGTTGCACGAGTACTATTATGCCATCTAGATCCTAGGGTATTAGACGTCGATGTCGACTACGACCACAAGAGAGTATATACGTCGTAAAATGTCGTGACAGTCAGAAAGAGTGTGGTGTCTAATAGAGTATATATAAGAGAAAACAGTAGCTGAACGAGCGACAGCAGTTGACAAGGATAACCGGATAACACTAACGGTGGATGGATGCGTCCATACGAGAATATAAAGATATAGAGTTCAGTCAAATAAGACCAGGATGGAAATAATTAAATCACAGAGTCGGAGGGCCAGAAAGTTGTTCAGAGCGTGCAGTATTGAGTTCCTCATCATCGTGTGTACCAGGGGCGGTAATGATCACATCAGGCAAAGGATCTGGAGAGACAGGCATTGCAAGCGCCGGAGGTTCTGCAGGAATGGTGGGGCGAGGCGTCTCCGGCCTACTCTCTGGACCTTCCTCGGTATCACTCTCATCCTTCTTCTCAGGCTCAGGAGGAGCAGGGGAGAAATCCCAAGGGCGCGGGACCTAGATGAAAGGTACTCAGTATTCGATATTAATTTCGGGTCCGGTGGTACGTTACCAAAGCAGCGGGCATAATCCTACGACGCTGAAGGTGAGATATTGCAAAATGGGAGATAGTGGAAACCTACCAGGTAGCAGCGCATACAACACCCTGACCTTTATCTTCAGCCTTGATCATATGAAACTCGGTGTCCATGAATTGGGCAATGTAGCGGATGAATGGCATGACTTCGCGGACTCCCTCAACCATGATCGACAGTGCTGTCAAGACATTCATGGCAGAATTTGAGATCGACTTCGCCTTCTGTGAACCGATAACGTAGTCAGAATATATAAGACTAATTGGCGATGTGGAAACGAACTTCAAGGTATTCCAGCGTGGGTGGTGGCATAGCAACCTCCAATCCCCACCAGTCTGGGACAGTGAAGTCGGTTAAATCTCCATCCTTGGCCAAAGTAACATGACTTACATGTAAGAATAGAGATCCTGTCTGTTGGGGGATGAATGCCTAGAAAGCAGGAGGACAACTCAGCCCATGATCGTACCGTGGGCTGGGGGGATCAACTCACCTGTATGATCTGGAAGGACAGCTTTCCCTGTTGCGTAGCCAAGAGACATTAATTCTGGCGTGATCTGCTCAATACCGCTAAGGATCGTCTCCGCTGTTGGAACTGCACCCGCAAGAATACCATGAGCATCCGCTGGCTTACCAAGGCCAAGATCTGCCACAGCAAGCAGATTGACCAAGTGTAAATCACTGAAAGCATCGACGACGGAGCTGAGGGAAGCTGTGGCAACGCCCGGGATGATCTTCATTGTCTGGACGCCGACGGACCTCTCGGTTGTAGCGTTGACTTCCTTCAGGCGGCTAAAGTGTCGCTGCTCCATCTCGGCTTCTGAGTAAGGTAAGCACACAGCGTGCACAGGGAGGCCGAGCTTGCTATGCTCTGTTGCTATAGCGGATGAAATGTCGGCAGGTAAGGTGCGTAACTGAGCAATGACCTTCTTCGCTGACTTGGGCTCCAGAAGCTGAGATTTGACCTTTGTGAGCTGTCCCTTCGAGACGGCCTTCTTGGGGTGGGTACCCTCAGGCGTATGGACGACGTTGCTTGATCCTGTGATGAGCGAGCGTACAACAAGGGCAGACTTCTGGGCCCGTTGATCTGACTTGGACGGCTTGGGTGCCATTCCTGACTCCTTCGTGCCAATCTTAACATCCGTTGACGTTGACGACATGAAGAACGCGAAGAAAGAGAAACGCTTCGTTTTGCCAACGATCTCCTGCGCAAGTTGTGCATCACCACTGGCAATTGCTAGGGTCTCTTGGAATGGGACAGCAGGGTTGAGCATGGCGTGAGCTGGATCATCACCATAATCACTGGGTGACGATGCGCGCGCTGGCTGCCTGCTGGGGTCTTCCCTGCTGGGTNGCATGGCTGAGAGTAAGGTGAGGAAAGGAAAGGAAGGGATAGAATGGAGTGACCCTGACGATGAGGATTTATATGTTAGCTCACAGGCTATGACCTAACCCGGCTGTTCATCGACGTCAAGCATAATTGGTCCGTGAGATTCAGAAGCCATCGCTTGGACAGCCAGGACTCGTAGCATCCTAATTTGCGAATTGCCTTCAGTGCCTCAGCTAAAGAATCCGATCTGCTTAGCATCCACTTATCAGACCCTTCATAGCAGCAAACGACCCTTATTCAGGTATACATGCTGAAGCATCGAGTGGAAATGAAAATTCGTGGGTGAGTTCATAACGGTGTTAGACTCGTGCTGTAGTGGCCATTCATTCAGCTTTTTTTTTAGCTTCTTCATGTTCGGATGTGTCAATTAATTTAACTTAACCTGAGTCAAGCAATGGCCATGGGCATCAACCTTTGCACACACCTGAGGCTGGCTGCATTAGTGTGGGATCCGTTTGGGATTCCCTGCGCTTCTCTACAAGCAACCAGTAAAATACTATCACTCATCAGTAGGATCTCCAACGGAGGTATTACCCCGTACGCAAGCCAAAATCGTGATGTTGATCTGCCAAGATGTCCACGTGTTTTAGACATCGCTTTCTCGAGCGAGACGCAAACGGCATTGACGCAAATTTCTTCTAGCTTTGCCCATGGATTGTGTCAACATCTCAATCATATCCGACATTTACCCATATATGGAGACTTAATAGCTTCAATCTTGAGGGTGTTTAGCGCTATCTTCTCAATCCGTTCCTGTTTGTCCTCTAAGAATCTCTTCACAATAATCACTCTCACACGTGCGCGTGCTGCTTCTGGGAGTGTATGGTCTCGTATTGCTCCATCATCCGAATGGTCTCTATCTGGGCTACTTCCGTTTGGCTCTGCTGGAGAAATCACTTTAACAGTAAGCCTCAGAGGATCTGGGTTTTCGTATACTCTGTGGGGACTGTGGTGATTTATGGTATACCTCCTATGGATGTATTTACGTTTCTTACCGGGCCGCCCTCTAGAAACACACTATATCTATGCCAACTACTTTAATCTATCTGTTTGTTACTAGTCACCGCCGGAATAGTCGCTTCCTCTGCCAGTGGTGCGTGCTGCAACCATTACATCCTACAAACTATTCGCATGCCCTCGTTATCTCTTACATGCCACCAGAAACAGGACTAGTAGATTTTGAAGAAACATCGACGACAACAGTACGACACCCGCGCGCGCAGCTTGTTTGTCCGGTTCAGGAACAGCCCATCAAGGGGCAATCGCATGATTGGAAAGTCGTTTCGAGATCTTCTCCCACAAAAGATCAGCGTTCCTCCTTTTCTAGGAGATCAGATTGGGATGGTTATCTATACAAGTAGCTGCTTCGTCAGCTTCGTCCCATGGAGCTGGGGAGCCATGTGTTGAGTTCTTGCCCTTCTGAACACTCATCTTCTTTCTCGCATGTCAGGGCTGAGCTTTCAGGATGTAATATTCCCAATCGACGAGTCCTGTCTTTTATGTTCATCGCACTTTTGGATTCTGGTAATGTATGCTTCATAAACTATACAGCTTTATTGCGTCTTGCATACTTGTCTTCGTGCCACTGGCAGTGTGTGCCAGTGGGTAACATTTACTATAGGACCATCGTATTGGGAAGGACCTACATCGTACTGGACTTGGACATCACTAGTAGCTGATCATTGGATATACCGTACAAGGAGTCGTAGCTGACGGCGATTGATGTTTAATGTAAATTCTGCCTTGATGACAGAGATTTTGCACATCAAGTAGTCCACCCGTTCGAGACTTCGAGTGGAAGCGGTGCATTGAAGAGAAACAAGAAACGAAGTCCGTTGGCCCACAGAGTTGACCTCTTTCACAGCATCAATACATATTGGAGTCGGACTGGTCAGACTCCGAGACCTCGATCATACAAAGATAATAGACATATTAACTCTGCCTGTGCTGTCACTTTTGTAATGGAGATGCGGTTCGCAAGCTGTCATGACGCTTCTTAACCAAGGTTTCCAGTGATGATGAGAGTATATTCGCGGAGGTTCGGCAAAAGCCCTGGCGATCTCAGACACCCCCACGCGTGGAAGCAGCGATTACCAAACCTGGATGCGTGTTAGTCGCAAGTCAATGTACAGCTCCATCATCTTACAGCCTGATACACTCTTTCGCCGTCGCTCTGCCACGTTGCCAAGCAAGCAGTGCCATATCTTCAAGCACCAGCCCTATGCCAAATCGTTCAGATTACCAGCCTCTGCCCCAAGTCGACGATGAAGAAGCTGACGTTGGAATTGAGGGGCTTCAAGCTCCCACTGCAGCTGCTGAACCCATTCCCGGCCGTGGTTTGCGTCGCGCACACCACCCTGGAAAGATAGATTTACGAAAGTTAGACAATGCATTCAAGAGGTGAGCATGTCTTTCGAAGAGCGTGTGTATGCATAGTTGCCGTGGTGTGTATTCTGAGCACGCCGTAGGTGGACCGAGTCCATTGCGCAGAAGATGAAGCGGAAGAAGAAGAAGGAGGAAGATATACACACCAAGATGGAAATCTTTAGGAGTGTATTTGACCCTCCCATAACGGTGGGGACGGTCACGACAGGCCCTGTATGTAATATATGTTATGTCTCATTATTAGCTCTAACTCCGACACAGCTCAAGAGTCTTGACCACAAGCCTCCGATGACACAAGGAGACTTCGATGCGTCAGTTGTTTTCTGTTCTCCCGCCCTGACATTGCTTAGCGTATATTTGGTTAGGCTTGTGCAAGCGGTCAAGCATGCTATTGCCGAAGGTATACATCCGAAGATAATCACGAAAGGCTCGTCAGGCTCGTACTTTGCACGCTCTAAGGTAGAAAGTCGAGTCCAGACCATGGCGTACGCACTTCTACAACTTCCTATGCTCATAAAACGTTCTGATTTGGATCTTGCAGCGTGTTCAAACCGAAGGACGAGGAACCATATGGACGTCTCAATCCCAAGGTACATATTCGTTCTACTCAAGTAGCGTGTACCCTGTTGATCTGGATCTCCGTTAGACTACAAAGTGGGTGCACAGACAGCTACGGTGGATCATTCCCTTCGGCAGGAGTTGTCTTATACCAAATTTAAGGTAAATGATCGTCATAGCTGACCATTTAAAGTTACCTGATTATTCTCCAGCTACATCTCGGAAGCAGCAGCCTCTCTTTTGGATCAACGGCTCAATCTGCATATTGTTCCACGTACACAGTTGGTGTCACTTTCTAGTCCTGTTAGTGTTGTTAGTCGGCTCTTTTGCGCGCACATCTCTTATGCTTTTTTTTCCCCCAGGCTTTCTTTTACGACTGGATTGACCGAACCGCACATAAAAAAGGCAAACCACTTCCTGAGAAGATTGGAAGTATGCAATACTTCCTGCACGGCTATCAAGGTATGGTGACATGGTAGGTACTTGTGCAGCGCTGTAACGGTGTACGATGTTTTCGTAGACGCATCCGACTTTCTTCGCAAGCATCCATGGCCTGGACGTTCTATCGCTGACACTTTTGATGATTCCAATCATCGAACTGGCAATGTGACAAAACGCCTTCTAAGTGCGCTCAAAATCGTTTGTGGGAAGACGGGCGCTGAAGAGGACATTAGCGACGACACCGACGCTGATGATGACAGGCTATTCTATGACGCAGCGGAGAGTGACTCTGTCAGGCCGTTCTACTGGTCTGCAGCTCTCCAGCAGAGCTTCCGTGAGGAACTGGAAAAGTAAGTGCTGAAGATTGATTGCAGACAACCCGCAAATTCATCTTTTGTTTGTTGCACCGCAGGCTGGTCATCCTGGGTAAGTTGACGTACAATCTTTGCGGCGCATTCCTGACAAAAGTTAACAGATTATCTCATGTTGAATACCGATCGTGGTGCCGACAATTACATGATCAAGTATTGTGAAGGCGAACACGAAAAGTCTCTAATTGATGTAGCGCCATCGCGTTCAGCGCAGTTACAGGTTCCCATGATGAGCGAATTCAGGCGCACCGACTCAGCAGGTAATCCTTCTCAACCGAGTATCACCTTTGCGTCCCCTCCCCGTCTCAGCCGGATGAACTCGAATTCACAAACACCTTATACTCGTCAACCTCACATCCACATCGCCGCCATAGATAATTCTCTTTCATTTCCTCACGAGCACCCGCACGGCTGGAGATCATATACGTATGGCTGGCTGTATCTACCTGTCAGTGTAGTTGGGCGACCATTCAGCGAGAAGACGCGAAATCATTTCCTGCCCTTACTTACGTCGAAAGCCTGGTGGGAAGAAACAACCTTCCAGCTAAAGAAGATGTTCGCAGTCGACCCGGACTTTCATCCCAAAATGTTCAAGGTAAGGACATGCTTCCTGGAACTTGTATCTTAACCATAGCGTATTTTCAGAGGCAATTGGCTGTTATTAAAGGCCAGGCGTGGAACATTGTGCAATCATTAAAGCATGATGTGAGACTTCATTCCTTCGCCGTGGAGTTCGTATACTCATTGAGTTTCTCCTCAGGATGAAGGTAAATTTTGTCACAAATTATATGCTCTGTGGGCTCAAAGGATCTGCAGGTCCGTTGGAACTAACTCGACGCACAAAGGCTCTTGTTTGGGATGATGAGATGGAGCTCGCCGAGGAAACCATCGCCGAGCTCTTGCACGGCCCACAGGCCGCCTCGCCACAACCTTCTATCAACACACTCCCGTTGCCAAGCTCACACCCGCACAAACGCTCCCGCAGCCACAGTTCGGGCGAGTTTCCGCCACCCATGCGGCGCACAAGCACGGACGTGGCCGGCGTTGTGCGGCCCGTGTCGTTCTCCACCAAGTTCCAGCGTGTGCACCCGGGCACGACTGGTGTCACCGTGCTTGCGCACATGGAGCGCCTCGATGCAGTCGAGGCGAGTCTCGACCGGCTCGCAATTGATGGCCCGCTCGACGAGGTCGACGTCGAGGAGGAGGATGTTGGGGAATCATCTGCAGCAGCGTCAAGACCGCGGCCGCCCACGGCGGCGATGCTCATCCCTAGTGTCCTTGCGGCTGAGTTGGAGCCTGATAGCGTGGCAGGGTCCACGCCCGGGCGTGCAGGGGGGTCCGAGCTGCCGCCTGTCCCGGAGGTCGCGTCGTCGGCGTCGTCGGACCTCGGTGACGATGACCTGGCGACCCTGTCCAAGTCGATGTCGCAGCTGGAGGTGTCGTCGGCGGGCGGGATGCGGAACGGGCGGTGGAAGGGCCATAACCATAATTACAGTATGTCTCAGGAACGACGGTCGCTGGAGTGGATGCAGGAGGAGACAGTTAAGAAACGAACGGTTATCACGGAGGTGAGTGGACACTGGCTGACATGACTATGCTGGGTTCCGCTACTGACCGACTTCAACTGTAGCGTCTGGAGATGATCAACAAGCGGCCACTGTTCTCTTGTTGCTGATGATCACGGTCTTTGCATACCCACCTCCTCGCATCTGTTTCATCGGTTCGTGATGGATACGCATTTTCATGACGTACAGTAATCATCTGTCCCGATATTGGCTGTCATGTACAGTACCGGAAGCAATGTATCACGATTAATGCAACTAGAGCTAATTGAACCCAAGTGAGCCCCGTCATTGCGCAAAGGCTCGGCACGCCCGATGCAAATACTGGTTTAAAAGTGGCCATGAGCAGGTAAACAATAACAGCGAGACACCAATAGATGGCATAGAACATCATTCGCCCTCCTCCATGAGCCATTTTGCGAAGTCGTCGAGTCGCCTCTTCTCTCCATTCTCGTCGTCGTCGTCATCGTCCCCCGCGCCGCTGCGCTTGAACCGCTGCTTCCCGGCCCAGACCGACGCCTCCACCCGGCGCCCGGCGAAAAAACGTCCGTGCATTTTCTAGGCATAGAATGAGGTGAGTTCAGCATGCGTCGCGGAGTAGCTGACGGGGGACGCACCAAGACACACGCTTGTGCACTGAGCGGGTCGCGGAACTTCACTGTCATGATACCGTCCGCTTCTTTCTGGACACGATGTCGAGCTGAGCGTCATGCATGCAACCCGGCGTTTCGTGCGATGAACTCACATCGTACAGCACGACATTCGTCACCTCGCCCAGCGTCTCGCATTCTTCGCGCACGTCCTCTTTGAGGTCGAGCAGCAGCGACGCGTCTTCTTCCAGCTCCTTCAGCGTGAACATGTGCTTCAGCACAACGACGCGGCTGTTCCTGTTCGCATCGGCGCGCGCGTCGTTCGCGGTCACCGACGGGCCGAATTCGTCCTCGTCGTCCCAGTCCTCGAGCTTTCTGTGCACCGAGCGCAGTGATTCAGCAGCCGCATCAGACACGCATTCGACGCGACGCACTTCTGCATCTTCCCCAGCCGCCGTGTGATCCTCTTCTTGTCGATCGTCTTGCGCGGCTTGTCCTTCCCATCGCCGCCGCCCTCACCGCCCTTATGCCCGAACTCCGCGCGCTGAACTGTCATGCGCGAGCCCGCGTCACCGAGACGCAGCTCCGCGTCATCGAGGATGTTCAGCGCAAGTGTGACCGAGTCCTCTTTGAAGTACACAACGAGCGCCTCGCCGCTGAACGCGCCGTCGTCGCGTGCGTACATTTTGATCTTCGGCTCGCCGCCGTCGTCCTCCTCGATCAGCCCGCACTTGCTGAAGCGCGCGACGAGCTCCTCGTGTGTCGTGTCCAGGGGCAGCCCCGTCACGAACACCGCCGTGTTCTTAGACTTGCGCTCGCCTGCCTCGGCGCCGTTGTTGTTCTTAGACGCTTTGCCGCGCTTGATGGACGGGCCGGGCTGCCCGAGGGTGCTGGAGGTGTAGTCGACGGGCTCCTTCCGCTTCTTGTTGTTCCGTGCGATCACGGGCGCGGCGGGAGTCTGCGCCCGGGACGGCGTGAGCAGTCTTCTCCGCTGCGCAAAGGACGGGGACGCACCTCCTCGTCGACGCCCTCCACCGCGTACGCCGCCTGCTGGCGCCGCACCAGCTCCTCGTCGACCTGTGGAATCCAAGACAACGGGGTCGTATCCGAGACTCTCTCATACAATCAAGCAGGCAAACTCGAAAGGGGGGTGCCGGGGAGGAGGGCAGTACTGACCACAGGGACCCACGCGCCCTTGGCGGCGTCGTACTCGTGCTCGCTGCCGTCGTCGTCCTCGAAGCGCCACGTCCCGCTCTGGCGGTCGAAGTGCACGCGCGGGTCGGAGGCGAAGGCGTCTGCCTGAGACTGCGCAGAGGCGCCGGCCGCCGCTGAAGGCGGGGGCGCGTTGGTGGTGCCGATGCTGCTCGACATGGTCAACCGTCAAGCCGCGCTGTTGCTCTTTGTTTGTTCCGGCGCCCTTTCCCGTCGCCAATTGCACTCTCATGTCTATTTCTCTGGCTGTGTCTACCACTACTTTACTAGCACCATGGGGAAGTAGCTGTCCGGGTCGTGGGGCGCATCCTCTGCAGCCTCTGGCGTCCAGCGCTTGAACGGTGTCGCGACCACAGGCGGGAGCCTCGTCTCGGAGTAGGCCTTGCGCGCAGCACTCATGGTGGCGATAGCCTCCGTGAGGCAGACGGCGGGCTTCGGGTCGGCTGCGACAGCGGCCTGCTCTCCGGACGGCTGTGCCTGGCCCTCGGAAGGTGCAGAAACTCTGCCAAGCGAACAGAGGCGCGGGATGAGACATGTGGCATTGTCGAAACGGGCTATCATGGCGAAACGTACGAGGGCACAGCAGAGTGCTGGAGGAGAAGCGTCGAGAGCTCGGACTGGGTCACGACGGAGAGCTGGGGGTATGCACGGCGCACGTCGCGCTTCCAGTAGGGATTCTGGGCAATGTCCGAGGCTGTGCGTGCGTGCATGTCAGCCGCCTGGTCGAAGCTGATGACAGGTCTGCGACGCACCCATGGTGGCTGGCGTAGCATATCTCTCGGGTCTTGAGCCCGGAGGAGGCTGTCTGTTCAGACGCGGGATGGGGAGACCGCTGGAAATGTTGGGGTCGACAGCGACGACATCGCCTGATGACCAGCCAGGTGAGAACTAAAGTGCAGCGGAATGAAAGGACAGAATACGCACGGAATTTCTTCCAGAATCCCTTTGGACTGACATGGTAGAGGGTGTGGTCTGCGATTTTCCTGGTGGCCATCGTTCAGTTTGCTGCAGACCTCGAATATCGGCAAAGTCCGGTCATTGTCGGCTTATGTAAGCAGCCGACCCGCCAGATCCTTTCCGTTCGGTTGTGCCTGGAATGTATTTCCTGTACCGGAGATGTTCATGGTGGTTAAAGGTTTCCTCTGGACTACGCCGTCCAGTGGGCGGCTGGAGTAATCGCGCCATCTCGAGAATCAGAGATATGTTGCCACGCTGACGCCATATTAGACCACCTCCACCAAGTTTCATCTCTCGCCTATGGTATGGGCCTACTTTGCCTTGTCCTTAAGGATTTGCCTGGGCCATTGGAATATCGATGCTCCTCGCCTACTCCGCGGCCCACCCAACTCTCCCTATAAAAGATTCGTCTTCTCTCTTGTGCCCCTCACCACCTCCCTGTAGTTCGTTTATACCGACGCTTGCCATGTCTATTCTCCCCGACGTAGTCCGGACTCCTAGCCCATACCGCGCCCTCACCGAGGACTCAGTCTCTCACGGCTCCGACGTTGTCGAGCCGCCGTCCGATACACCCTCGCCATCCTCCTCGTT
>QLPM01003525.1:0-10654 GCA_003314695.1 Albatrellus sp. MG142
ATCACTGCACCCCTTGATTGTTATCCTACACCGCCTCCGCCCGATGCCTGTTTTCTCCTCGCGGACGCTGGAGCTCCATGAAAGACTTTCGAACGTCGGCACACGCATAAATATTTTGAGGCAGTAGGTATGAGTCTTGATTTTGCTGACTAAATCTTTGAGGTATGCTCTCGGTCGTATAACTATCATCAGCTACCGACTCCGAATATTATCCAGAGCTTGACTTTCATGCATGAGAATGGTATAGCATAGAGGCTCGCTGGAGCTCTGTCGTAAACCATTTTTCTTGCTGCCTTTTGATTAGGGATTGTTTCCGAGTCGAGAGGAACCTAATGATGGATGCCGGCGCTATGTGTCCGCTGGAATTCCATCTTGTCAGTGCTTTGTTCCTTCCCGATTTGTCAGGCTCGTGAAAGGTACAGTCCGTCGTCGCGTTCTGTTGCCAGCTTGTAGCACTTTGTGTTGGTTATGTCAAATCGGTATGCCATCGGGCGCTCATCCCAGGACCGCGATGGAAAGTTATCCGACCGGTGTCGCACGTCCACGGGGTCGCAATGAGTCGCTACCGTTTTCTCCAACATTCGATATCATGTATGCGTACAGATGCGAGCCGTTCGAAGTGGTCACGTGGTCGCTGACTGAAACAGTGTCCTCCGATGATGTCCAGGCTTTGAGAGTCTTAAAGCATCCCATCCCATGTGATCGCGTTAGTGAGTCTGACTCACTGCCGCGAACCAGCGCAGGTCATCATGTCACTGACAGGAGACAGAGGGTCAAATAAATCAGGAAGCACCTGGCCGTTCTTGATGTCGAAATGAGTGCTATCACATGCAATCTCATCTTATGCTAACTGGGCAGACAATCCTGGGCGCAGCGGAGGGGTTGGCTGATTGATGCCTGGCCGGTTGAGAAGCTGATATGCCAAGCACGCAGCAGGTGAAGGGTCGAGAACGTACGGCGAGTTACTCCGACGCGATTTGCGTAGAGAATGAGATGCTCCAGGCCACATCATCGTCCCTAGGCTGTGACCTCTCCACAAAATTGATGAGCGCGCTCAGGTGGGGCTGATAAGAAGTAAAACGATTGAATATGGCGAGCCAGATCGTGGATTAGGTTCAATTTCCCTTGTGTGATTGCTGAAAAACTCTTCGTCCTCTTCTGATTCACGGGGATCGGAAGGAAGATGTATGATCACTAGCCCGTTCTTGACGAGTCTGAGTTTCAGCATCGTGTACGTCGTGCCGCTGACACATGGTAACGGGCACGAGAGGCTACGTCAAGAAGAGACAAGATACGTCCAATGGAGTTATCGATAAAGACGGAAACTTGGAGCGCGAAGAACAAACGCACTGCCGCGCCGGTTTGAACGTATATATGGAACCTTGAGTCACGAAGGTTGACACGCGTCTGCTCTGGGTGACTACACAGATGCGCGAACGGTGGTGAGAAGAGCGCACGATCCGCGTAACGAGTACTCCTTTGTCTGTCACATCTTGCGAACGACCTCCATAGTGAGCATGTATCTCGGTGGAATGATGGGGTGTATGCCTTCCGTCTACGACACTCGAGCATACTAAAATCCTACACTTCTTGTGAGAAACACGTCACCAAAACACCATTTTATTGCGAATCACACGCACGCTGCACCTCCAGCATACCCCCCAGACCATCGTCGAGTCCAGTTCACGTCCGATTCAATGACACTCCTCTTCGACTTTACAAGCATCTTCAATTATATTTGTATGGGTTAATTGCAAAGAAGAGGAGGGAGAAAGGGACTGGTGGGTGGAAATAAGATGGGTGGTGGTGGCTCCACAAGCCTGAGGCGGTGACTACGAGAATCTGAGCGGCTACGAATGCCCAGTTATAACTACGAAACATAGAGCAAGTTCGTAGTTGTGAGGACTACACGGACAAGCTTAATATCTACACTTTAGCAAACATGTCGGGTTTTGTCCACTGCCAATATTAATTATCGGTACACCTGACTCGAACGAGCCGCAGGACATCGAGTAAATCTCCCCCCCTACCAAAGTGGATAATATATTCCGTTTCACCAAAATCTAGTTGAAGAGAAAAAAGCCAAACTGATCTGATTACAGTAATCTGAATGTGTTGTAATCTTTGTGTCTAATATACACTTAGAGAAGCTTCCAATATCGATGTTCCCCTCACCTCTCCCTCCCTCTTTTCCCGTTCACTGCTTCTGCTGTCTGTACTTATAGACTCTGTGATTGTCCTTCGTGTCAGTTTTCGCGTTATCCCCTACCCACGGCCAGCTGCCATCCCGGGCCATCACACTACACAGATAACGGTAGCGGGTTTCGCAGCGCAGCCTTGTTAGGAACGAAGTCCGAGTCCTGACCCAATTCCGACGTCGCAGCCTCGTGTTTTTTTAGTCACTCTCAGGCCGAACAACAAAGAGCGGCAACCATATACTCAAAACGACTTAGTCAGGGCGTTTTTACCCCATCGTGGATCGGTCAGAACTTGGAAGGACGTCAAGAAATTATCATTCGATCAAAGCGCTGGGTCCACACGTGTCCTATTTTATTGTTCACCACTGGAAGTCAAGAGGGGCGCCAGTAAGTGCTCGAGCTCGAGCTTCCCAGAAAGAACCCCACGCAGCAATCTCGCCCACATCCAGCGAATGCCCCAGAATTCGTCCAATAACGCTGTTGATGCTGGATATGCAAGCGTGGGAGCCCTGGTTGGAGTGGTATGCAGCGGCACATTTCCACACAGGGTTTCACCCCCCACTGACACCGGCGGAACTCAGGGTTGTTCATAGTGAATAATAGGCACCGCGCAGCGGATGACGCTCAGGCTGCAGTGTTCGTTCGCATCATTGAGGTTGAAAATTAGCGACTCAAGAGGGGACGAATGTCACGGATACGTCTATGTTATATGCTATCTTTTGCTGCAAAAAACTGCCGGCGTCATTATGAAATTGCAAATAGTAGCGACCCCGGAACTGTATGGGACCAAGCTCCGGGTTCCCGCGCCACCGCTCTCGGCGCGCCCTACAATAGCTCTTGCGTTTTCAACACAGAAGGGCAGCGGTGACCACCAAGGGCGTCTGTGCGTTGGCGTCGAAACGGGTATCCAGAATACACCGCGCTCGTCGTCGAATTCAGTCGGAGACTCGGGGTAACAGCCATCGTACCGCATCTTTCGTCGACCGCCTGCATTGCACAATGCACATTGCAGCACCTCCGGGCTTCACGGGTGAGTTGTCCTCAGTTTCGGTCTTGTGTGGGGGCTTCCTCCTTCTCATGGCGTCGTCACATGTCACAGCGACGTCGCACACAAAACTGTGAGTCGGTCCGTCGCTTTCGCAGCTCTCCATGTCCGCACGCATCATAGATCGTTGGGCGGCATCGCACACCGCGTCGTCGTCCGCACCTTGAACTCGTCTTCAAGCAGTCTCACCTGCATCACGCACCTCTCGAACCGTGTCGCCCAGCGCCTTACCACCACCACCACCACCACCACCACCACCACCACGCTCCATGCCCCTCAGCACTTCCAGCCTCAGCCCAACGTCTCGGCACTCTCCCTCAGCACTCAGGCGGCAGGACACCGAGCCTTCGTCGGCATCATAATCTTGCCGAAGCTGGCGCGCAGGGCGTTGGGTTTCGGCTCGCCCAAGGGCTCTCCAAGGATCACACCTGCATCTGCAGGGCACACATCGTTTGACAGCGTGTCTTCATGCCGACGGGTTTTCACAGGATGGAGCGCAGTCCGCGCTCGCATTGGGTCAGCCAGTCATCGGTCACAGCCTGGGCACTCCCCTCAAGTTCTGGGGAGCCATCGGCTCTTCCTGCCATTGTTGCAGTGTTCGGGGAACACAGGGCACGTCATGGGCGTCCGGCAGCGACTTTGCAGTCATCACGGAGCTCGCGCGCTCGCATGGGGCAACTCTGCCGCTCGGGAATGATGGGTGAGGAAAAACCAGCCAGAGAACGACTGTACCAACGTACATAGCGCGCTTGTCCGGGGCAAGAACAGCCTAACAGGGCAATCGCACTGGGGAGTATGGATGCAAGATGCCTACACTATATACCCCCTCGACCAACTGCCCTCACACTCGCTCGCAGTTCCGACGGATGCCCGATCTAAATTTCCAACAACAGGTACAGGCTATTCCAGGCCTCTAACATGACCAGAGGCGGTCTTACTCGTATGTGCGACTGTGTCGGTGGCCCTGCAATCCTCCGTGTGTCGTTCAGTGGCATCGTGCCCCCTCGAAACTCTTCAGCCACTTGCGTTGCCTGTTCCACAACCCAACCCACGCCCCTGTGCCTACCATATCGGCCCACCCTCGCACGAGACGAGACAGCACATCCCGCGCTACATCAAAATGCGTTCAACCCGCTGACAACGGCTAGCACGGCCCCGGCATATCGTGTTCTATGACACCCTTGTCAACGAGTGACTGGGGACTCATGCGCACTTCCGCTCCCCGCCGCGTATTTCTTCGGACTAGCGACAATAACAGCATAACGCTACTGCTATGGTTGCGACTTGCGACCAATGTGCGCCGCACGCTCTCGTCCAGGAAACAAAACTGGGCACGTGCTCCTAGGCGGATTACAGGATACACTGCGTACGAAATGCTCACAGCCTGACAGGCGTCTGGCCCGCAGCCTCCGGCGGCGGCACAGTCAGCATCGCGCAGACACTGTCCTTTGCCCAGCTCACAGCGCGGGCTTCCGTCTTCGATTCCGTGTAACTTAGCGCAACATCGTACGTCTTTGCGATAACAGCAATTTCTGCTGGCATGCACAGAGTTTTAAGGGCATCGCCCACACCCTGGCATTTCTGGTTTTTCTAACACCGGACTCGTGCCTTCGACAGAAACTTCAGTGGGAGGGTCAAACTCGGAGACAGGGGCGGGACAGGGAGGGACAGGGCGCTTGAAAGCAGGTACTAATGACCCCTTGATCACCTTGGTGGTCTGACCGACTGATCACGAGTCTATACAGGTATGTGCTTGTTGGTTTCGCCACTTGGAACGTTCTTATAGCCAAACAACCCCTCATGCACGCCAGCAGTTTCGCATTGGGCAACTGCAGCCGTCAGCGTCGCTTTTAGTGTTCCTTCTTCACCTTCGACACTCAACCTCGCAAAAAAAGCACTTCCCACGGAGTCACAGTTGTGGATGTTGGCCGTAATAGCTTCGGCGCTCTTCCCCATGACAGTTTCATCATCATAAATGATCTCTTATGCCATGTATACCATCCATGACTATCTAAATCGTCATCATCGAATACGGCCCCGCCCGCATGTTCTCCAAACCTGAGCCTTCAGCCACCTTGGCAAGCACTTCTGCCATGTTTGCCGCACGATCATCGCCGCTTCTACTCGACTCCGGACTCGGGCTCTTGGCACTCCCAATATGGCACGGATGATCCCAAATTCTAGGTGGTTATGCATATCCTAGATTTTTCTGACCGAATTCTTGAAATATGCTTTCAGTCATGGCTGTCATCAGTCACCGAGTCCGAAGACCATCTACATCTCTTTTCATGCATGACTGGTGCAGTCCATGGGATCTCTGTAACTCTGTTGTAAAGCATATTTTTGTATTGCCGGCTTTTTGACTAAGGACTTTTCCGGAAAGAACCGAATTGTGGGTGCCAACGCCATGCACGCCCTCGGATTCCATCCTGTCAAGCCTTCTTCCTTCCCGATTCTCAATTCTCAGATCACTGCAAGGTACGATCTGCTGTCGCGCGGCGGTGTACTTGCCATCGAGGGATCATCCTAGGATCACTGTAGGAGCGTATATCTCGACCGAGCTGTCCTTGATCTGCCGTGGGATGTTACCACTGCCCCTTTAAGATGGACACCTTCCTCTTGGTTATGTATTCTGGAGATTATTATGCTGCAAGGTAGGGATGTGTCTCCCGTCGGATTTAGTTGATAATCTGATCGTAGATGGAAGTAAACGAGTAACGTCGACTTCTTGATACCAATAATCAGACCATAACACAGCGGGATCCAGCCAAAGGGCCTACAGCAATCGAGGCACGGAGCAACGGAAGGTATTCGATCAGGCGTAGCATGGCTACACGGGGTCGTGATGAGTTGCGATTGTTTTCGCTGATATTCGATATTTTGCATGTATGTAGATGTGTAGCGAGTTGTTAGTCGCTACCAGTATCCGGTCGAATATACCAGCCATGACGGTCTCGAGGGGTTTAAATGCCTCGTGGGATTGTGTAGCATCGTGGATCTGACCAATCATGATGGAAAGGTGCATGGTGCCGTCACATAATTCTGGACAGGGGTACAGTATGCCGAAGGTTGGGGCATGGTTACGGCGAGGGTTGACGGATAGAGACATTAGTGGGATAAATATTCAAACTCGTGTAAATTCAATACAGAAATAGGTTCTTCTCTACATAGGGTTTAATATTGGCAGTTGAAAACATCATATTTCTGAAGCCTGGAGGCAAGTCACACCGCGTCCGCACCATCACTAGTGTGCGGTTCTTGGACAGTACTAGTACGACGGGTATTACTAGGCTCGTTAACACTGGCAGCATCTGAAAGAAATGAGGTCCATTTGTAATCACCGGAACAAGTCAGTCCTAACTTACCTCCAGTTGAATAATAGGATCCTTGGCGTGAAGCATTTAGTCTATGGGCGATCCTCGTAGTGTCCTACGTTTTGAAGTGTTCAACACTCCTATAGACGAACTAAAAAGTGTAGCAGCCTTACCTTCACGTCTTTCAGCAAAAACTTGCAATGATCCTCAAGTGCACGTATCTCATCCAAGAAATCCCCTATGAGCATGTTGCGTTTCCAAAACGACATATCCCCTATTTCAGCCTGTCGCATACGATAATTGGAGAGACATCTTCACCACTCCTTGAGCAATACATTGAAAACATCATCTTAGTATGACTTACGCTCTGTATTGAGTTTGCAGGTCGGTCACAGACTTTACGAGCCGTTGGTCAGAGAGGCGTTCAATGTTATGGCGATCCTCGTCGGTCAACTCTGCGAGAATTTCGCCGGCTGCAGAGAGCCATTTCATGGCACACTCTAGGTGGCCTCTAGGCGTACATGTTTGGTATTCAGAGATCACGAAGGAAATGCCTTGCAATCCAACGGTCAAAAGCGCGGGAATAGATGCGGCTTTACCGAGACCATCCCAGAATGTGGACGCGGCGTTCGTGGGGCAGGAACTGTATGATCAATATGATTCAGCGTCAACATACTGGGAACACCGCTGAACCTACGACATGGACTGCACAGATACAAGTAGGAGTGAAAAGATGCTAAAACATCGCTGCTGTCTCAGGTGGTATTTGTACACAAATGATATGTACACGTGGCCTTATGTGCGGCAGTAGTTGGTATGAACGGGAAAACTAATCCCACGACGATGAGAACAAGGGTGTCCTAGTAGGCAGCAAGCATAGGTCTCATGAGTTTAGTGCGATCACGTACGCTCCAACACAGGTGGCTTGACATGGCGACCGTAATTACCATCCAGATATTGGGGGCCCCAAGAAGGAAATATCAAAGCCCGTGACGGTGGTTGCCGACGTTTAACTCCAGAGAGCGACCCAAGGACTCGGTACCGGTTCGCCCGCTTGTTGTCGCGGAAATCAAAATTTAGGCTAGCGCAGTCTTTATTGTTACACTGCAAGTATCAGCATCGTCGCGGTGTTCAAGCACCCAACGCTCCTCCCTTCCCCGCGCTCTCACTACTCCACAGCAATATCGATCAAGCAAGTCCATCTGCTCTTTGAATGTGATCACACCTTGCGTCGCACAACATTCTGCTCCTTCGATAGCTATGGTCCAAGATGACAATATCTCCCCACGGCATAGACGCGTTGTCAACGATAATGTTTCGGAACAGTTCGCTAATGATGACGATCAGGACCTTTCTTCCCCACTGCAGGTTTTAACTGCTATTGAGGAGCGGTGGAAAAATCGCCAAGTCTTCCTTGAATCAAAAGGCTACCTATTACGTCCAAGGCTTAGGCCTGGGTGGACTGCATCTTGGAAGACCACTGGTGCATCAGCGTTGCGCTGCGAGGACTCCATCCATTTACCTGTTAGTTTTATTAGTGCACGATGTGTTCCTACTAACTTTTTATATAATGAAGTACCGCCGCAATCTTGTTGATGCAACCCGTGTTTCTGACGGAAAACTCGTTTATATAAAGAGAGTAGAGACTGGAGATCAGGAGACGCAAATCGCACTTACCCTGTTCAGCGGAGACCTTCGTAATGATCCAAGGAATCACTCTGTCCCAATACTAGATACATTCCAGGATGACCAGGATGAGATGCTCTCCTACATCGTTATGCCGTTCCTCCGCCTCATGGATAGTCCCAATTTTGAGGCAGTTGGTGAGATACTTGATTTTACTGACCAAATCCTTGAGGTATGCTCCAGGCTATCAGTATCTTCAGTTACTGACTTTGAATATCTAGGGCTTAGTATTCATGCATGAACATGGAGTAGCCCACAGGTTAGTTAGAGCTCTTGTAAATCATTCTGCTTTACCAACCGTTAAGCTAGGGATTGCTCTGAGAAGAATTTAATGATGGATGCCAGTGCCATGTATCCCCTCGGATTTCATCCTGTCAAAGAGTCATTTCTTCCCGACTCTTGGACTCCCGCAAGATACAGTCGATTGTCACGAGCGGTTGCCGGGGTGAAGTACTATTATGTCGACTATGGCATATCGGTACACTTTCCATCCAACGCTCAACCCAGGACCGCAGTAGGAGCGTATGGACGCGACCAGGATGTGCCTGAGCTGTCGTGGGATGTTCCTTATGATCCCTTCAAGGTCGATATCTTCATCATTGGCAATACATTCCAGAGGATGTTCTACAAGGTATGTCTTTCCTACTGCCTGTGATCAGTAAGCTGATTGTTTGTCAAAGGAAATGAACAATGTCGAGTTTTTGAGACCGATCGTCGAGAGTATGACTCGCACGGATCCGACGGAACGGCCCACAGCGGCGGAAGCACTGGATCAATGGAAAAGTATCCGGTCTGGTGTCTGGCGGTTACACGGCTCGTGGCGTCTGCGGGGTCGCAATGAGCCGTTTCTGTTCGCTGTAATCTTGGACATCGTTCATTTCATTAAGTGTGTGGGGAGATTGGTCAAGTCGACGCTTGGTCGCTGAACGCACAACAGTATGGAGTGGGCGGTAATTTACCAAGCGCTGCATAGTATATTCGTGATATCCACATGTTGTGTACCATTTTTATGTCTTTTCCTTAGAATACCCACTCTCGGTCGTGGCCTTTTTGAGCTACTACTATAGACTGTTTAGGATGGCAATCGTCCTCTTGTTTAAGCCTACCATCTGACCTTACCTTGGATGGCAGCTCTTGCATCCACGACAGAAGTAGCTGCGATCGGCGGGCGAGATGGATATTCGGATTCGTTTCAATTATAATTTGCAATGAAGAGACCACAGAATCGATAGTTTTTTGACCTCGGCGGACCTCTCATCCAGAAAAGCGGGTGGCAGACTCGGAGAACACACGCTCATTGAACTTGACGGCATGTGTTGTGTGAGTCTAAATATTATTTTTCATGCCTAGCCTATAGCGCAACGGACTTGTCCTAAATTTGCAAAGGCGGGTCGAATTGATCACTCTGATGCGAGGAACAATTGTGCTTAATTGATTAAGACGAAGGTGTATTCATCAGGATGCAGCTTCGTAGAGAACAAATGTGAGTCCTGACCCAATTCCGTCCGAGCCTTGTGTTTTGTAGTCACTCTCAAGCCGAACAACGACGAATGGCAACAACATATTCACAGCGACTAGGTCAGGGGCATTTTTACCCCGTCGTGGACCGATCAGAACTTGGAAGGACGTCAAGAAATCATCATTCGATCAAGGCGCTGGGTCTACACACGTGCGCTCTTTTTTTCTTTGTGCACCACTGGAGATCAAGAGGGGTGCCAGTAAGTGCTCGAGCTTGAGCTTGAAGAACCCCACACGGCAATCTCGCCCACATCCAGTGAATGCCTCAGAATCCGTCCCATAACGCTGTTGATGCTGGATACGCAAGCGTGGGAGCCCTGGTTGCAGCGGCACATTTCCACACTGGCGGGGTTTCACCCGCCCCCCCGGCCACTGACATTAGCGGAAACGCAGGATTGTCAACAACAACAATAATAGACGCGGGGCAGCAGAATACCCTCAGGCTGCAATGTTTGTTTGCATCAGTAGCTTGAAAATTATTTTAAAAGGGACGAATGTCACGGATACGTCGATGTGATACGCTATCTCTCGCTGCTTAAGCGCTTGCCAAATTGCAAATAGCAGTGTCCGCTTAGTGACCCCGGAACCTGTGTGGGGCCAAGCTCCAGGTTCCGGCGCCACCGCTCGCCCGCGCCGCCCTTTCGCGGACTTGCGTTTTCAACGTATCCGCCGCTTCCAACAACAATTATTCAGGGCAGCGACTGCACAATGGAATCACCGCGGCGTTGCGTCCACCTCTCGATCCACGGTGTCGTCTCTCCAAGTCTGAGGCCCTGTCGTATATTCGCGAGTGTCGGAGTCTCAGACCTGAAATTCAGAACCGACCGCCGCGTCGCTGACATACGTAGACAAGGAGAAGCACGTAGATTCCAGGCAGCATGGACGTTGAACAA
>QLPM01003533.1:2718-43988 GCA_003314695.1 Albatrellus sp. MG142
TCCTTCCCCCATTCTTTTATAACATTTCCAGGCATGCGCGCCTGGGCTACTCTGGCCACTCTGCTCGTTGCTACTGTTGCAGTCGAGGCTAGCGGCGTTCACCCCGGCATATCCCGGATATCCAGTCGCCATGAACGTCTATCCTCCCGCAGCAGTAACGCTAACAATCGCTGCAAACCAAAGGGCACTGGCACACGACCTTCCGTCGTGGTCAACGCTTCTCCATCACCGCCAGTTGCCCCACCAACACTGATCGCCCCGCCGTCACAGGTCGCTGCACCTCCGAAGACTACGGAAGCCCCAGCAAAGGCATCGGCTCCACCGAAGGCGCCGGCCCCATCAAAGGCACCAGCACAGGCACCAGCCCCGCCAAAAGCACTAGCGCCCCCAAAGAACAGTAATCCCGTCTCTGGTAGCAACAATATTGGCATTCCGTTCGCCACCGGTGCATTAGGACTGATTAATGTCAAGTCGACATGCGGCGATACTGGGGCTACAAGTAGGTTCCCTCGATACGCTATTTAGTTCTCCCAGAGAACCTGAGACTTTCATTGCCCCAAGAGCAAGTTACCGCTACCACTGGTCCTAACGGAAGTATTAATTGGCTGAACTGCGGCATCAACAATGGAGGCTGGCAACCGCCGCAGGTTACCGTTAATGACTTGATTTTCGTCGATTTGGCTACTGCCATAAAGGATCCGAACAGTCCCTTCCACGGTTGCAGTCCATTCGTGTCCTTGTTCGAGAAGTATGGTGCAGAAGTCGGTGGTATGTTCACGGCAGGTCTCTTGATTTTTTAGATTCTGAGATTTGTGCGCTATAGTCCCTGCTATCATGATAGCCTCCATCGCCATGCAGGAAAGTAGCTGCAGGCAGGATGCAGTAGGCGGCGCTGGGGAACAAGGTCTCATGCAAATTACAAAAGACAAATGCGGAGGTGCTCCCGGTGGTAACTGCAGGGATCCTGTATGTACATAAGGTTTCAACTTCACACAGTCCATGAAATGTTGTCTCCACAGGACTTTAACATCCGGACAGGTTCTCAATTTTTCGCTGACACTCTTCAAGCCCATGGTAACAACGTCGTGGCGACTATTGGTTTCTACAACGGCTGGAAGACTGGTATGACGGTTGTAAGTCGCCTATCTTACGACTCGCTGCCTCTATTCTCTACAAATTTTATCCAGGGAGATGCCACGGCCGCTGCCAACACAGGTTGCTGTAGATGCCAAAACAACCTTGACTAGTATGATACTCATTCCTTCTCATCATTTCGCTTGAGCCTGACATACAACTTTGCGTCGAAAAGTTTGCAACAGCTTTTGAATGGCTGGATTTTGAATATCAATGCCGACGGGCCATCTCTTCGTCTTGGCCAATACTTCAATCTTGATGTATGCCACTAGCGATCACTGCGCTTGCGCTGTCTATTATTATTGAAATCTACTGTTGCTATGACTTCATTAAAGTACAGCATACGGTGTTCGAAGTGACGGCGTATCATGTAGTATTTATACCCTCGCCATTTTCTGGTGGTGACTTTGATAGTCATATTCTTTCGTCGGGAGTATACCCTGTTCTCACAGCTCACATGGATTTGGTCTGTGAGTAGACAACATAATTGTCTGATCCGAGGTGGATAATCACAGTATGTTTGTTCCGGAGAACTAAGGGAGTCTTGTGGCGCCTTCATTTTCGGATACTGTCAATATGGCGGGCATCGGAATGATAGGCCACCGGAGCCATTTAGCAGTATCCTGAGGCAGGGTGGATTATGACAGAGACCATACTGACCGGCGGGTGTTGATGTTTGCCTGTGCTTGGCGTGATAGTGGCTCGATCTTTTCCTGGTATGTAGGGAATCAAATCTTGTCATCGGATGGCGTGGCGGATTTCGGGATCAAATGTCACTAGTATCCAGTCGCATACTGAATTATAGATGATCATGAGTAGGGATATATATTCAACAGTAAATGCTAACCGACCTGGCCCAGTGGATAAGGCAAAAGTAAGTCACCATGCCAGACAATTTTACCACCCTGGCGATTGCCAGGCAATTGCCAGGTATCCAGAGGACATGGTGAAACATGGCGAAACTCGGGCTGTACCGGTGGATTTGGGCAGTGTTGTAGTCTATATTGAGCATCTTTGTGTCCATCACTACTGCACCAAGCTGCCCTCCTGCCCAACTTGACAGTCAATAATAAGTCTAAATTGGCTGCATATGTTTCTGGAAACTGTCATGAACATTGTGACAATTGTCTGGACCTACACATCATTGACACTAAGACTTGTCCTAATGCCCCTGCACACACTTGACAAGGAGCTCGAAAACTCCTGGCTGAGCAAGGTGTTGCACTAGCAGCATTCAATGAGGATGTTACCATCCACAGATAGCAGCGAGCTGGGGATCAGACATGGGGCATAGATGCATTGCTTTCATGAAAGTAGTGTAGAAAGCAGAACACAATTTCGCCATTTCGCCATGTTCCGCCGAGGGTGGCGATTGCCACCCCTCCTGGCAATTGGCAGCTTCTGCCTTGAAATCATTTCCCCCCCAACATTGGCAGTGGATACAGTGAACAATTTGCATGAGGGGCAAGTCGAATTTTCATAAGTTAGCAATAATTAAAAATGGCTGGCGTGTGATGAGTGTATTTTGCGCCCATCTGTCAATCAAATGGGCCCAGTATTTATACAACGCACACCTTCAGTAGTACTCAGCACCAGTACACACTCGACTCTCCAGTGTGCCAAGTGAGGTATTCCCGGAGGGCCGTGCTAGATCTGATGACAGTAGTCAAGAGCAGTCGTATCGTACAGCTAATCAGCGCGATCGACGAGATCTAAAAGTTGCTGCAGCGTGGCGGTGACTTCCGAAGTTCGGCATAAGGCTCGGCATACTTTCTTTCGCGGTCCGCCCTAAGTAACGAAAGTGCATACTGTCCTGTTTCGCTGGCGACAAAAAAAGTAAAGCAGTCAGAATTCGGCTCAGCTCAGAATTATCCATAACAGCTCGCACAGCATTGCGATGATTACGTAATATGATAAGGTGCACTGTGCGTAAATCTCGCTGCAACGCGTGTGTACGTTCACGATCTCATCTAGTCATTGGACTTTTCTAGGTTGCATCTAGATCACATATTCAACGAGTAGGCAATGAGTGACGCTTCAAGTTATATTCCGAGCTCGCCTTCTGTTTTAGCAGAAACGCCACCATCCTCTCTCCCATCGCCCTCGCTTTCGTCACTGAGCTTGACAGACATCAAGGAGATTTCTGAGCAAGACAAGGAGCGAGCCGTGCAACTGAAGACGGATGCTAACAAGGCTTTTGCTGGTACGAGATGTTGTTGGATCACGATGCTGTGTCTCGATCTGACTGTCATCGTCCAGACTTTGACTTGCGTCGAGCGGCGCAATTATATTCAGACGCCATCGAGCTTAACCCGTTAGACGCGACATTGTTCTGCAACCGGGCATACACGCGTCTCAGGCTCGAAGAGCATGGCTATGCCCTTCATGACGCGAGTAAGTTATGTCCCTAGAACGTCGACGAAGTCTGACGGTGATGGTGTGTGCTATGAAAGCCAGGGCTATAGAGCTCAACCCAAAATATACTAAGGCGTACTATCGGTACGTTTCTTTACATGTAGAAGAACGGAGAAGTAATCGAAGCCACGTCGATCAGGCGAGCGATGTGCTACCTACAGACTCTGAGACCACAGCTTGCAATTGCCGACCTGAAGAAGGTGCTTGCGCTGGAGCCGCTGAACCAACAAGTCAGGATACAGCTCGATTCTACACAGAAGCTCGTCCGCAGGATAGAATTTGAAAAGGTATAGCAGCACAGACGCACACCTACTGTCCAGTCTCGTCAGTCTCATAAAATGCAGGCAATAGAGATGGAAGAAGAGAAATCTGCGGCAGAGAGATGCCTGGAAATTATCTCTGAAGGTTAGCTTCAGTGTACCTTTACATCCGACCTCTCACTCATGTATCCAGGTGGATGTGAAATGGATAAGAGCTATGATGGTCCCAAAATGGAGGCCGTCGATGGTAAATATCAGATCACATTAGACTTCGTGAGGTCTATGATCCAGTGGTTCAAGGATGGCAAATCGTTGCCGCGCCGATATGTCTGGGAGATAGTTCTTGGAGCACATACCCAATTCGTGAAGGAGGAAAGTTTAGTTGAGATAAGACTAGAAGAGGGCGTGACTTGTGATATCATTGGAGATGTTCATGGTGAGTCGTCACCATCACCATGTAAGGTTTTCTGCTATGTTAACAATTGTCTTAGGTCAATTCTACGACATGTTGCATCTATATTCTTTGACTGGAGAACCTACGGAGATGCATTTCTTGCTTATGAATGGTGATCTGGTGGACCGCGGGTCCTGGTCGATTGAGGTCATCTTGACTGCTCTTGCATATAAATGCAAGTGACTTGTCTTATTAGTTCTTCTTATTCTGGTGGTATTGTTGACACCGTCACGGACTTCTAGGGCTTTATCCAAGATTCATGTATATCAACCGTGGAAACCATGAGACGAAGGAGATGAACAGGACGTATGGGTTTGAGGGTGAAGCTAAGCACAAGCATGGCGATCAGACGTACAAGGTACATCCTTCAAGTCGTAGTGCCTTTGATATTTTTTTAATATGATTGCTTATCGCATCCGTTAGCTATTTGCCCATGTATTCACTACGAGTGAGATCGTGACATTTCCCCCCCTTCCCCGGCTGTTGACTTTCGTTTCATTGATCTAGTGCCACTGGCGTCCCTTGTGTGCGCCACACAACCACCAGTGAAGAAGGATAGTGCCATACTGTCTTCCGAGGGTCTCAAACGATACTTTATTGTACATGGGGGTCTCTTTAGTAGAGACGGTGTAACACTTGAGGAGATCCGGAAGATTGAGCGGATAGGTCGCCAGCCTGGCACGGAAGGCCTAATGTGTGAGTACCACTCGACCGTCCTCTCTAGATTTCTACTCATGATCACCTTTGCGACCTGCAGGCGAGGTTTGTCGTTCAAAACGTCTGCAATACAACTTGCAATTCTTATATACAAATGTACTTTAGCTACTGTGGACAGATCCTCAGGAGACACCTGGTAGAGGGCCTAGTAAACGAGTACGTGTCGTTGAATACGCTGTTCCAGCTACTGATCCCATCTGACTAGGGCGTTGGAATCGCTTTCGGTCCTGATGTCACGCGAAGATGGTGTGAACTCAATGGTGTTACTGGCATTTTGCGTAGCCATGAAGTTCGTCAAGGTGAATGGCTCGATCTTGAATTAGAGTCTTAAGACTCATTATCGCTACACTTAGACGGTTATGCGATCGAACATGATGGTTTGTGCACGACTGTAGGAATCTTTCTCGAAACGAACTTCCCTTATCTAAACCTGCTTTCCTAGGTTTTTTCGGCGCCAAATTATGTCGATCAAGCTGGTAACAAGGGTGCCTTCGTAAGACTTGGTCTATGTCTTGCCGGCAAATAATTACTCATGCCATGAATCAGATCCGGATTGATTCCGTAGGAACACAGGAGTACTTTCAATTTGAGGCACAACCACATCCATCATTGCGGCCGATGGCGTACGCTCAAGGCGGCCTGGCAAGTCTCATGATGTAGCCGCGGTCTGAATCCGTTAGGAAAGTTGGATCATGTTGACGCCTCAAGCTTCCAAGTCATTAAGGTGCCACGCTTGCCACGCTAGGTGCCAGACGACTACAGTCGGGGCTGCTTGGCTGTATTACTCGTATGCCGTAGCTCATACCAACTTCATAGTGATTGTGCCATTTGTTGGTCATTTCATATTTTGAACGGTGAAACGTTCGTGAATCATGATACAGTTGACTTTTTCATGGTGCATAATGTCAAAATGCATAAATTTAGTAGTGCATAACCCGACTCAAGCCATACTGTACCATGATATACTACGATGCGACGCTGTCAGTACGATTCGCCTACGAAGACTCCATTTCAACATGGGTTGGCAGCGTGAGCAAGTTGTACGAAATAGGCAGTCACGCTTACGGACGTTCTCGAGACCGTGAAAGCTGGATCTAACGTTTCACAAGTGACACACCCTTCATCCCTTTTGCCAGTGGTACCGCACACACCATTCCTTGTAATTTTCGTTACTTGGGGAACTCAACATCATGGACAAAACGAAGTCCAGATTGGCCGCGTTCTTTGACCAAGACGAAGATGAATCTTCGTTTCCAGTGCGATGGATAGAACTTATATTGCTCTCCAGTCCCCGCTCACCAATCCTTCCCATGCAATAGCGAAAAACAGTCGATGATTATAAGCTTTCGCAGTATGCGCAGGGTAAAGTCAAGAAGTCTAAAAGGGAGAAGGAGAAGGAGGCCGCGGAGGCAAAGAAACGGGAGGAAGAAGAAAGTGCTGCCCGGGCATATGCCGAGTTCCTAGACGCATTCGAGGGGGAAGAGGTAGCGCGAAAGAAGGCAGGGCCAGGCTTCATTCGTTCATCAAAGGAGACTGGATCTGCATACACACCGTCTGTGCGCACTACCTCGGAAGGCCCATCACGCGCTATGCTCGCGTTTGCGGAGGAGTCCAAGGTAAGGATCTACCTTGAAATTCGTAGAATCGCACTTATTAGCACAATCTATCAGTCGCCTACCCCTCCTTTGGGACCCAAGCCCAAAGGAAAGCGCGCTATGGACGCGTTTCTGGAAGAAATCAAGAAGTGAGTGCTAATTGCCTCTTCCAAGCCTTTGTGGCTAAATTTATATGCACAGAGACCAAGCTGAGCGAGAGGCTCGATATTCTCGTCATGGTCTGTTTGCATCTTCGTGCTATGTCTAACAATGTTTGATCAGTCTTGCCCAGCCACTGCACGATCTGCGACAGCCATGGCTGGTAGCCCAGTTATGCTCCTTGCCTTTACATTCATGCTGATTTCTTTTTAGCTTACGAAGGTCAGAGCGGTAGTAAAGACAGAGGAGATCCGGAGGTAAGTTAAGCCAAGGATTCTCATGCGTCGGAGTACCGTATTTACGTAGTTGCAGACATCCAATGTGTTCGTGGCAAATCTGCCTCCTCATGTTACTGAACAAAGTCTGGGGACCTTCTTTGCCCGCATGGGTCCGGTTGGCTCTGTCAGTGTCCTCTATTTTTCCATCTAGCATCTGATTGACAGAAAGCTAGGTAAAGATCATGTGGCCACGTGGCGACACTACGCTGGGGCCTGGTGCGGATATGACCGCGACCAGGCGTCACAAAAATGTTGGTCTGAGCGGGTTCGTGTCTTTCATGAGGAGAAGGGATGCGGAAGCTGCTCTTCGAGAGTATGACGGGTTTGACTGGGGTGGCTCGGTATTGCGTGTTGGCTGGAGCAAAGCCGTTCCCATTGCTGCCAAACCCATGTTCGGTGGGTGTACACGATCTTTCCTCTATTGATACGGTCTAATTATCACATTGAAGTCATGCCGCGTTCACGATCTCGCTCAAAGGATCGACATAGTCCTAGTCCTGTTCGAGACCAATATCGTTCTCGCTCCCGTTCACCCCGTAGAGATTATCGCTCGACTCGACGCTCACGGAGTCGGTCGTATAGTCCGCGTTCTCCTTCGCCACGGGGTCGTGGGCGAAGTTCGTACAGTCAGTCTAAATATACTCGTCATAGTCGATCACCCCGCCGGCGTCGCTCGTCCTACGACCGGGGCGAGAGCGGAGACGATGAAATCACAGACATGTTCATTCGAACCGTTGCTGCTGAGGTAAAAGGTCATGGCGAAAAGTATGAAGAAAGCTTGCGCGAACGCGAGAAGAATAATACACGATATGCATTTTTGACGAATCGGCTGGTATAAGAGTCTCTTAGACATAATCGCTATCAAGTACTGACTTGTCTAACCAGCATCGAAGGCACAAGTATTACAGATCGTTGGTCGACAGAAACGACGGTTTGGAGCCGGAATTTGACGATGAGGTGAGCTGTCTTGGTTCTCCGCCTGCACGGATGATAGTTGACTGACCACACGTTCGGTGTTTAGGGTTATAACAGCGTATTCTCTACGGACTCTGCAGAGGAGTCTGAACGAGAGCGAACGCGGAAAACGCAGCTAGGGAAGATGGCTAGAAAGAGATTCGAAGCGATGCTCCGTGCTCTAACTGGAACTCGTGGTGAACTGGCCCGTTGCATGGCATTCAGCCTGGAGCATGCAGAAGCAGCAAACGAAGTACGCAGGCCCGTTTCAGCCCTCTATCGCTTTGTTGACAAGTCATCTAGGTCGCAGACATTATCACCGCGTCTCTCGTAGTCGATAGCACTGCTGTGCCTCGGAAGATCGCCCGCCTGTATCTCATTTGTGACATCCTGCATAATTCTGCGGCTCCGTTACCTATGGCCTGGAAATTCCGGCAGGAATTCCAAAGTCGTTTGGGCCTTGTGTTCGACCATTTCTCCACGATCTATCATTCATTCCCTGGGCGTATCACGGCAGAGACGTTTAAAAAGCAGATCATAGCAGTAGTGGATATATGGGAGGACTGGATTGTGTTCCCTCCGGACTTTACTGCGGGGCTGCGGCAACGCATCGACGGACGAACAGAAGAGGAGGTCCCTACACAGGTGACCATTCAGGTTGAGGAGAAGGAGAGCGCACCGGCCTTCGCTTCACGATTCAAAGCCAGCTCTTTCAAACCCGCTGATGAGACTGTGGAAGTCGGTGCGCCAGCCGCAGAAGCTGCGCCAGGTGACGGAGACGGAGAGCCCATGGATGAGGGGAGCGATGTGGATGGCGAACCTATTGACGACGTTGATGGGGAGCCGTTAGGCGAAAATTTGGATGGCGAGCCTCTTGATGGGGAGCCCATTGACGACTTGGATGGAATTCCGATGGAGGATGTTGATGTTGATGTTGATGGGGAAGCCATGGAGGAGGATGACATGGACGGAGTCCCCATTGCTTCTTGATCGTGTTGGTACTGCAGTCCGGTCATATTTTTAGCTGCTCAAACGATTCGCTGTACAGTAGTTCATATTTGTGCTTTGTCCATCTGCTCTTTACAGTGATTTACTTTGCGGTGATTAATTGATTCATCTGCTTGCAAAGCCCCTGAAAACAGAACTAGTCTGAATGACTACAATCCACCTGTCCCTAGATTATGTGTGTACTACGGTACGTCAATGGTTGCGACCACGACGCCCGGAATTCGAAGCAATGTTCGCTATGGCTTCCCTAGCAGTCTCAATCGACGACTCGGATCCTAGTCGATGACATGGATTTAGTAATCTCATCGGCTGTGACGTCGGCTTTGCAAGGCACTCACCAAGAATAACGATAGTGCTATTTTCGCGGCTGACTGTAATGTCAGCGCCAGTCTCGACGTGAAGGCGCGCAATGTTCGAGCCCTTCGCGCCGACTATTCTGGGGAAGCTGGAGCGGTCGGGCAGTGTCAGGAATCCAACGTGCGTCATAGCCTGAGCGCGCTCGATGCCCTCCTGGATAGCCTTCTTCGCTTGGTCAAGTCCGTTTTGGTCGCGTGCCTTCAACGTCCACTCCGAGTCGCCTTCCTCCGCGTCCTCATAGTTTGAAATGACTTGCCATTGTATATCGGCCGATGGTTGAACGTTGTCTACATCGTCAATGCGGGCCGTGGGGACCCCAGAAGGAATGGGGATAGAAGGAATAGCAGACTTCTGAGGCATGACGGAGTGCTCAATGAGTACTCCATTAGACTTCAAGTTCCTGAAAAGGATACCCTGTTGACCCACGGCGTAGTGGTATTTCACAGGGACGACGATGACTTCACTGACTCCTTCTGCAGTGGAAGCCCTAGCTTGGGACTTCAAAAAATAGTTAGGGCGAAGAAACTGATGATAAACGCGCGGCAGACTAACCTTAAGGTCCTCAATCGCCTTGTCGACGGCGGCGCGGGCACCAGCCACCTTCACCATATTTTCGGGTGCAACGTCGGTGAGCTCATCAGCATTCTCAGGCACGCCGGCTTGGTTGTACGAATGCGAACCAGGATACTGGACCTGGACGTTGAACTTTTGTTGAAACTCGGTCAGATTGCGTCCGCCTCTGCCGATCAGAACGCGGTGTTGAGATGCCGGGACTTCAACCGCCAGAATGACGCGATCCCGCAGGTCGCCCACGACTCGCTCGATCTCAGTCTTCAGCTTGTTGACAAGTTTCGGCTCGCCCCGAATGCGAACTTCGTTGCTAGGTTCCTCACCTGGCCTTGGGCTGAATGGGTGTGTAAGCACAGGCTAAAGGATCGTGTAACGATGGTGCTCACAATCGTACGAGGCCAGCTTGAGCCTTGGAGTCCATCGGGCCATCGCAGCGGGCGATGAGCTCGCGAAGGCCTTGGCCCCCGGCGCCAATCAAGGTCCTGTGGTATTTGTTTTCCACAATGAGGACTACGGCGGTCTCCTCGCCAACCTGGTCGGCAATTGCCTGAATCGCCACCTTGGCGGCGCTGATAGCCCCCTTGGTACCACGGCAGGTGATCTGAGCAGAACCGGTATCATCGGAGGTCTTGTCCAGGTCGATTTGGGCGCCGGTCTCGTCCTTGATCTCATTGATCGTAGCGCCGGCTTTGCCCAAGATGCGAGGGATAGCGCGCGCAGGGACGCTGAATTTGACGACATTGTTGGACTCCTTTTCGAACTCGGCCGCCTGTCACAAGCGGTCAGACTGATGTGCGGCTAGTCACTGCCAGGGAAGAATGAACCTCGAGCAGTTCGGCTTTGGCACTGGCCACGCCCTTGCGCCCGCCTTTGACGAGGACTTCGTCTGATTTGAGAGGCTCGCGAGTCCTGCCCTCGCCGCCGTCGGCAGATTCGCGAGGGAAGGTGATTTTGACGGAATATTTTTCCTCCAGCCGGATGACGTACTTGCCGTTCTGCCCGATGAGGCTGGAGTGATATTGGCTGGGAATCTTAAGGACTTCCGAGGTCTCATCGGCCTTGGATCAACAGGTCAAAACACGCACGGGCAGGGACAGACGCGCTGCTTACCAATCGCTCGACCTGGGCGAGGATCCGTTTCTTGGCTTCCTCGACGTTCTCTTTCCGGCCCACGATCTGCAGCGTCGTCGACCGAGTTGAGAAGCATGGCGGCGGACGGCGCACTCACGTGCTTACCTGCACCTTGGACTTGGCGTGGGCTTTCTTCCGTTTGCTGGAGACCTCCCTGGAGCCGTCGTCGGCGTCGTCGGAGAAGTCGATCCTGACGCCGAGCTGATCGCGGAGCCTGTTGACACCCGAGCCCTGGGCACCGACGACGCGACCGACGTATTCGCGGTCGATCTCAAAGTCCACGGACTGGCGGGTGGTCAGCGGACGCGACGCATGAACGGGAGGCGACTCACGTGACCGCTGAGGATCAGATCGTTCTTCGCGTCCGCAACGATCTGCTCGATCTCCCTGATGGCGCGATCGACCTCTGCGCTCGCCCCGCGTACCAGAATGACGTCTTCGGACGCTGCATCGCCCACTTCCAAGCCAAACTTGATCGACAGCGTCTTCTCCTCTCCGATGATCCTGGTGACAGGAGACGCGTTTGGTCACAGATCCCACAAATAAAAGATCGGGGACCCACGCGTTGAGCGTCGTGCCCCCCTTGCCCACCACCGCCTCGTGCCACTTCCTCTTAACACTCATCATCTGGCTTTTGACGTCGGCAGCTTCACGCGTGAATTTAACAAGCTCCTTTTCGACATCTTCAATGTTTTTCGCTTTTTCCACCGGAGACGGCGACGCCGACGGGGAGGTCGGGTCGTACACCAACAGCACAGACGATTCCTCATCAGCCTCAGGTGGGAAGAACATGATCACGTTGTGATTATCGTAAAGCTGCTTGATCCTGTGCTTCCAAATGTCAGCATGTCGTCGCAACCGCCACTATTGCCAATCTTACTTCTTCCCATACTTCCCCATGATCGTCTTGTGGACTAGCCAGTCCACCGAAACCTCCTTGGTAGCTCCGATTAGCTTTCCCACCAGCTCCGAAACCTGCCGCACAGCAGCATCGACCGATGTTTTGTCGCCAACTATATCGATATTCAGAACCGTCTTGTCCTTGACCGACGGTTCAGGCATGAATACGACAACACCTGGGTGAGCCCCAGCCACGGTCTTTGCGTAATCGATGCGGACCATGTACATCAGAAGCTGCTTGGAAAGTAAGATCGGTCCAGGAAGGGGGAATTCGTGAATGTACTGCGAATTGGCCTTCGTCATCACCGCGGTAAGCCCGCTGGCAATGTCCTCGGCATTCCCCCAAACGACAACCTCCTCGCTGGACTCCTCCGGTTGCGGAACTATGACAGAGCACTTGCTAGACGTCATGATGTCATCAACAGCTTTTCCATCCAGAAGCCGATGCTGACGCTTAGGCAGCGAAATCCTGACAGGAGTAAGGCCAGACGCAACCGACTCTATCGTGGTACGAATAACTTCGATAACGCGAATCACAGCCTCACGATCGCCGGACACCGTAACCTCACGTTGAGCACTCCTGAGTGTCAGTTGCACGTCGCCACCTTGCGCTGCAGCAATGAAGGTCGAGTAACGCGCTTTGACAAATGGCACAATGTGCGCGGGTACGTCACGCACTCGTTGAGTGGTCTTCGAAGTCTTGCTTGCGATGATCTGGTTGATGAGCTCCTGAGCTTCATATGCAAGAGGTTGCGGGCCAGTAACGGTGATCGGAATGGTAGGTTCCTCGTCTTCATCGGCAGGAACAGGCGTCGCGATTCCTGAAGTAAGATGAGGGCCGCCATTCGCGACTCCGTTCGTAGAGGTAGAGGGTGTCAGGGCGTCTTTGCGAGGAATGTCAACCTTGACCGTCGTCTGATCACGAATCTGTTTGAGTGTAGAACCTAGGGTGCAACATGAGCGCGAAGTGCCATATACTGCGGTACAATAGGACTATACAACGCACCTTTTGGGCCAATGATAGTCGCAATGGTAGAAGCCGGAGCGTTGATGACCAGAGACACCTGCTTCTCGTGACAAGCTGAACCGTTCATATGAAGGTTTCACACGTACCACTGGACTGAGAAGAGAAAGTAAGCTCCTCTTCCCCTTCTCCAGCTCTTTGTTAGAATCAGCCTTGAGATGGAAAGTGGTTTGACGCGTCTTCTGATTCGTGGATGCTTCAATCTTGACCTTAGTTTTGGCCATGACCTGTTTCATGATTTCGCCGAGAGTAGTAGGCTTGCCATCTTTGCCAGCAGTTGACAGGTCAATCACGGAAATGGTGAAGGACTCCGTTGCTAAAACGACGTGGGGGGTCGCCGGCTTGAAGCGAGGACCAGCGTTATTTCCCCAGGCGGAGATGGCAGACTTCGTTACGGGTACAGCAGACGGCGCCAGAGAGGGAAAATCAACATGAGACTCGGTGTCGAAACCCTTGGTTGCAGCGGGTTTGTGTACAGCTGGAGAAGGATCATTCAGAGCGGGAAATGGATCTGGAGCACCCTCCAGGCCATGCTTTCTCTGTAGTGCAAGAGAGTAAGTTAGAACAAGGAAGTGATATCGAGGAATAGAGCGATGGCAAAGACGGGATCACCTGAAGCTCGGCAGCGGTGGACACGACCTCCATGTTGAGACGAAGAAACGGGTGTCCGAAGAACGATAAACCTGAGACGGGGTGACCTAGACGACTGCACACTGCGCACCAGCGACAGTCGATGGGTATTTGCGATATGGGGAGGAAAGAGTATGGACGAGAGCAATGAAGCCTCCGACACTGTAGACGTGGTCGTAGTCTCGGCTAATCGTGGGAAGCTTCCGCTCTAGCCGGTGGCAGCCTTGCTGACTCATCCATCAGTTGTAAACACGTCCATTACAGCAACTGCTTTCCTCATGATTAATATTGCCTACTGATCGCAAATTGGACAGTCAGTCCCTCTCTACACCTCCCACCACTACACTCTCTTGTTTATTTTCTTTCCCCTTCTTCCTCCCCTATCGCTCCAGCAATTCGTAGCCCTGATGAGGCTTCGCCTTCTGCCTGGCGCTCTATTAACGATCCTGCTCGACTGGGCTACCATCATCAATCCCACCTATGCTTTCGATCCTTCATTTCTTGCAGAAGGTTTGGTGAAACGGGATCAGGTACAGAGCGTCTTAGAGCACCAACCTGCCCAGGAGGCAACCTGTAAAACCATCGTCAGTCCGGTCCTGTTATCATTGCTCTTAATACAGACTGATATTGAATTCAAAATGGCCACGCAGCCTACAGGTCCTATAGAGACAACATTGTGTGATTATGAGACTATTGAAAGCGTCAATGATGTCCTCTTCGAGGAACTGCATAGTCTAGTACAGACACCCTTTTTTAGATACTTCCGGGTATGTTCGGTGGAAGCGCTTTGCATACGCTCGGGAATATGCTCATGTGTGATCAGGTGGACTTGTACAGGGATTGCCCGTTTTGGCAGGAGAATATGCTTTGCATGAATCACGACTGCAGTATCATCACTGTGGACGAGGTTTGTCTCTGATACCTCTCTCAGGTATTGTCACCCATGTCTTTCCAGAGTCAAATACCCGAAAAATGGAGAGTGCACTCGTTGAGTAAATTGGAGCTTCCCTCGGACGACAAAGTACGCATCAAAACCATGCATCTCCATACTTTCATTAAGCTCTGACATGGTCATGTAGCGTATATCCTTACCTGGCTGTTATTATCGGGATTCCGACTTCTGCTTTTTGGATGATATGACTGGTGCGCTCTTCCCTTCCTCTTGTGTGATTTATTCTCTCAGAGAATTTAGATGGGGAATACGTGGACTTGTCATTGAATCCGGAACGCTTCACTGGATACTCTGGAGTCTCTGCGCACCGCGTGTGGAGTGCCATATATGAAGAGAATTGCTTCGGACAATCGGAGCACTCTTTCCAGAATCGAGCCACGGGCGGCAGCGCTCCTTTGCTTGATCCTTTGTCGGGGGCTTCACGCGCTGATGGCATGGATCTGGATGCTCAATGTTTAGAGAAACGGGTGTATTACAAAATCATTTCCGGTAGGGTAGCCCGAACTTCACCACGGTCATCATTAAGTGATAACTGCCTCTAGGACTTCATGCATCAATATCAACGCACATCTGCGATGGTTACCTTAACCAGACAACAGGAGAATGGGTAAGGAAACCTTCCTTCGTCGTTACGTATCGGCTCAACGCAGTAAAGGGTCCCAATCTCGAATGCTTTGTGACCCGTATTGCATCCCATCCGGAACGCCTTCAATACATCTACTTTAACACAGTTCTGCTCCTGCGGGCGGTAGCTCGTATAGGACCCTATTTATCCGCTTACGATTATTGTTCTTCCGGCACTGTAGAGGAGGATGTTGCAACAGTCACGAAATTGGGCCAGGTAATCGACATAGCCACAGCTGTTGGCAAATTCGACGAGACAGCTCTATTCCAAGGTGATAGTGCCAATGTAGTCATCGCCGTCTGTCCGTCACCAGGCGCACGTTGATGCCATCCCTCATCTAGATCAAAGAAGAGTTCAAGCAACACTTTCGTAATGTGTCCCGCATTATGGATTGTGTTGGCTGCGATAAGTGCAGGCTATGGGGTAAAGTTCAATTATCAGGAATCGGTACAGCCCTCAAGATTCTGTTTGAGCTTGATGAAAAAGCTCTCGAGTACGCTCAATTTGTTGGCCCCTGAAACTGCTGATATCTCATTTTATCCTCCAGTCCTCGCTCGAATGCTAATCTACTTCAGCGGACGGAGGTTGTTGCTCTTATCAATACCCTACATCGATTCAGCGAGAGCTTACATGCCGTCAACAATTTCCGGCGCTTATGGCGTGAAACAATGGAAGTAGAGCCTAGGAAGCTTGATTCCGTGAAGACAGCACCGGCACGTGGTCTTTTCATGACATAGTTCAGTTTTCTCATCCTAGAAACAGTCTCAGCCATCACCTTCTGTGGGTCAGAATCGGCTGCCACTTATTAACGTCATTGGAGAGATACAGATGAAATTGACTCCGTGGCTCCGCGCCTGCAAGCACGGTACCATCGAATGTGTTGGACTCCTCAAGGATTTTGCCCAGCGAATAACGTCAACTTTGACATCTCTGTTTACATTGTCCGGCAAAGAGCTGGGCCCGAGGGTGGACTTATAACTTTGTGTCGCTTCTCATCTATGGATGTTTACGGGGACTGAAATTACGGCTCGGAAATCTACACGCATCTTATAATCAATGGCGATACCCTGACTGTTCTCACTTTGTCTGCTTCTGTCCTAGTAAACTGACTCTGCTGAGAGACTTTTGCTGCACATCTAGATCTAAGAAAAGAAAACTTACGCTATTGCCCACATACATCTGCGACGGCCCGTATTCGACAGCACTGGCTCGGCTTTTACTTCATTGTCTTGTGTTTGGTGAGACCATCACTGTAGAGTTGGCGCGCGTGTATTCAAAAGAGTCGAGCGTTTGTGTGCGTGCTTGCCATCGTGATCTATCGTTCCGAGACATACCGATTGCGGAGCATGATGCCAGCATAGAGAATAGAGAATGGCAGTCGTCCTCTCACAGCTAATTCCGTGACAGTACTCATGCAAGGCACACTAGCATATATGTGTGCGTAGAAGCGCAAGGAAACCGTTGCCCACAAGAAACTGCGAGTCGATGTGAATGTGCCAGATATCGGATGTACATTGAAACTGAACGATTGCGTGATTGTACCATCATCGCCTTCGTATAAAAAAGACGTTTCAAATATCATGAACGTTCAGCTTGCTTTCACTCAGGCTCTGTCATTGGAAGACGATTGCCGTTGCTACAGTATACCAGCCGTCAAGTAAGAATGGCGAATCCTCCGCATGGTGGTGTCCTCAAAGTTAGTCAACTATGTCTACACCTCACTTGCATCTCTGAACAACCACCATCACACAAAGGATCTCTTGACCCGGGATGAATCTATACGGCAAAAACTCAGAGACGAAGCCTTGACTCTGGGAGATATCATTCTCACTGAGGTATGTGAATGATGTGTCTAGACGTGGGATTGGCATATATCTGAGCGACGGTCAGCGACAACTATGTGATCTAGAGCTTATTATGAACGGCGGCTTTAGTCCTCTTGAGGGCTTCATGCACGAGAAGGACTACAACAGGTGACGGCAAGCAAATTTTCTGATTAGGGGTTGTTCCTTATATCTGCTGTAGCGTAGTCGAGAACCTTCGCCTTGCTGATGGGACCCTTTTCCCGATGCCCATCACGCTAGACGTTTCCAAGGCGGATATTGATGGGCTTTCACTGGCCACGGGTATGCGTTTAGCATTGAGGGATCCGCGCGATGACGAGGTTCTTGCTATTATCACAGGTAGGCCTGGCTTGCGACTGCTATCAAGGTGGGACGCCGATTCTTAGTTTCAATTAGTCCAGGACATCTACGCTCCCGACCGGACCAAGGAGGCCGTTAATGTCATGGGCGCCGATGACCCGGCCCATCCCGCCGTCGCATATCTGCACAACAAAGTGAAAGAGTACTACGTGGGGGGCAAGATCCAAGCAATCCAGCTCCCCACTTACTTTGATTATGTTGCTCTCCGATGTGCGCAGCTGACTTCATGTTTATTAGTCAATGCTAATATACACCTTAGATACCCCCGCTGAGCTACGCGCTCACTTCAAAAAGCTTGCATGGCGGAAGGTCGTTGCCTTCCAAACCCGGAATCCCATGCACCGCGCTCATCGCGAGCTGACTGTTCGCGCAGCGCGTCAGCGTCAAGCGAACGTCCTGGTCCATCCTGTTGTTGGCCTGACCAAACCGGGTGACGTTGATCACTACACCCGTGTCCGGGTATACGAGGCTATCATGGCCAAGTATCCGAACGGTATGGGCCACCTTGCGCTGCTTCCACTCGCTATGCGCATGGCTGGACCCAGAGAGGCTGTTTGGCACGCAATCATTCGTAAAAACTACGGCGCGACGCACTTCATTGTCGGAAGAGACCATGCAGGGCCTGGCAAGAACTCGCAAGGAAAGGATTTCTACGGCCCTTACGATGCACAAGAGCTGGTGAAGCAGTATCACGATGAGCTGCAGATAGAGATGGTGCCATTCCAGCAGATGACGTATCTGCCGTCCACGGATGAGTACCAACCTATTGACGAGGTGCCCAAAGGTGTCCAGACTCTGGACATTTCTGGCACCGAGCTTCGCCGCCGATTGAAAACCGGCGCACCAATCCCTGACTGGTTCAGCTACGAGTAAGTCGATGATCCCCCGCTCTGGCCTCTAGTTCATAAATGTCCATCTCTTAGCGGGGTAGTAAAGACGCTCAGGGAGAGTTATCCTCCACGGCAGAAGCAGGGCTTCGTCCTCTTGTTGACAGGTCTCTACAATTCAGGAAAGGATACAATTGCGAAAGCTGTCCAAACCGTACTGAATCAGCAAGGGGGTCGCAGCGTTTCGCTACTATTGGGAGACAGTGTCCGTCATGAGATAACCCCAGGTACTGCGTGCCGATCATACGCAGTGAACGATATTCACACCACTTTTGGTTCATATAGAGTTCGGTTTCTCTCGTGAGGACCGTGACAAACACCTACAGGGAATTGCGTTTGTCGCAGCGGAGCTTGCTCGCGCTGGTGCTGCTGTGATTGCTGCACCCGTAGCTCCTCATCAGACGAGTCGGAAGGCTGCTCAGGATACCATCATATCGTCGGGTGGTCCCGGCGGTAATGTTTTCCTCATCTATGTGGCGACACCTCTCGAGCACTGTGAGCGCACGGACCGTCGTGATGTTTATGGTCAGGCAAGACGGGGAGAAATCAAGGGATTTGCGGGAGTGGACGATGAATTCGAGTCCCCAGAGACTGCAGACCTGACTGTGGATGTGACGCAACAAAATATACCCGAAATCGTGCATAGTAAGCTCGTCTTCAGATCATTAGGCTTCCCGAGACTAAAGACGGTTGCCAGGCATCGTATTGCTGCTTGAGACGAATGGGCTCCTATGAAGGAAAAAGTTGTTCCTCAGCAGCCCTAGATTGATACTCGTCATATAGTATCCGTATTTGTGCTCCTTTCTTAACTAGATGATATATTGTTTTAGGCACGTTAGACAAAATACCACCATGTTGCTCAGTGGAGTATATCATGTATTTTGCTTTACACTGGTACTAGCTGTTTGGCTTTCGGTGCCGCATCAAATATCCCGCCGAGTCGGCGCCGCCTGCATATGGATGTCGACACACTTCATCACCTTAGCCACCCCATCTCATACTTGGGTAGGGGAATGACCATGACATGCTCAGTGTCTCCAGCCCGAGGCGGACCCATGTTTCTCCAGCATGGCGCACATAGAATACAGGGACTTTCTCCTAGTCGGACATCGCCTACGATCGAGTAGACGGCTGGCACTTTAGTGCAAGCACGACAATTGTCAAGCACAGGTGGTGTGATCTGTAGTGTCAGAGGGTACCCAGTCTGCAGGTCTTCCTTGTGCAGGGCACTACAGATGTTTGAGCGAAGCGTGAGCAGTGCCGAAAAAAATATAAGCCCACCGTATCTGGTCGACTACAAGGAAGTGCTCGCAATTACCCTGATGCAGAAGCCAGTAGGGCTCATTGATGCGAAGCGACAGCGATGAAAAAGATGTTTCATAGATACTGTTGGCACTTTTTTTCATTTTTGTTTGTCGAGTAGCAAGGTGCGAGGTTAATTTGCTAGGCCGAAATTAATTCGATTAGGTCGGTCGGTCAGCGATCAAGCTCATCAAAAGGTTGCTGCACTCACTCAGCATAATCAACTTCGGACATACCGTCACCGTAAGCAACATCTTCAATGCAGATCACACAACCAGTGGAATGTTGCGGATTGCCGTTGTTGCTCACCTCATAGCCAACAATTTTGTAACCTTCTCTCCGTTCCAGAGGCCGCTCATTTGAAGGACAAGGGATCGCTTCAAAAAGGTCTCCCAGTGTCTCGCTCGAATGGACTGCATGCTGTGAGAAGCGAGAAAAGAAGTTGTGTGACCAGGGCACGCGATTGTGAACAGTGATTGTCAAGATCGCAGACTCTGGTAGTGGAGAGCTGCCTCCTGTTGTACGTTTCTATACATATCATGGAGCAACGATATATGAACGATACAAGAACACCAAACGCACAAGGTTGGATAGAGCATTCAAATCTGAATTCTTCAGGCCGCGAATAAAAAGGGCGGAGTTTCGTGATAAGCTATATCAACATCAGTGCCATGAAGATACGTTCAGAATGCGACGTACGGCCAGCTTTTCAGTTTAATGTCGTTGAGCCTTTCTTTCAAGTTCCGTAGCTCTGCGGTTTCTTCTGCGGTAGGCAAGGTCTCTCTTTTTCGTTTTCGTCTGGTTGACAACCCTGGATCTGCAGTTTCATAAACAGAGATCAGAGACGACTCGTCAACCCTTCTAGCATACGCATAGAGACGAGGGTCATCCAGAGTATTTGCCAAGGCTGATCTGAAGTCATCCACACTACAGTTCGGAAAGAAGTTTGAATACAGACACGACATTAGTAAATTTGTACAAACCAACACTCTGCTGCGATGGCAGCTTGATCATCTGTCAACTGAGCTGAAGACGATCCACTCCCAGAGCCGCTGCTGAGGCTGTTGGGTGTCGGTGGAGGTGATGGTGATTTCGGCCCGAAAGCGAACCGCAAAAAGTTACCGACGTGGATGATCTCTGACGGCGGTCCAAAATGTGATTCGTGAGCATGACCAACAACTGTGTTCATTGCACGCAATCCGTCGAGGCTCAAGAGTAGAAGCGGAAAGCCTGATGAGTGAACTGACCAAGGTTAGTTTAAATACCGGTCCGAAGCGGACCGTAAGTCTGAAACCGCGGTCACGTTCGGTGTGAGCAAACTCACATGATCTGACGCGAGTTGTTCCCTGCCATCATCATTCGTGTCTCCGCACGCGTCCACGGTAGCCTTCTCTCGAATTACTGCACTGTACTCTTTGTCATAATCTGGCTGTACTCTCCCTCTAGCTCTCTGTACTTCTTGCCGCGTTTCACTTTCTGAAGATGTCAACGGGCGCCTCGCTCGCGACTAAAAGCTATATTGACCGTGGTGTTCAGACAGTGTCACCAGTTTTCTCAGCTGCGGCAGACTTACATCCTAGGCCGCTCACTTCCCCATTTCAGGAGGCTCTATCATGTGCTGCTAAGGGTGTTCCAGAGTCGCCTTCTTCGCTCTCGCCATCGCATGCAGTTTCATGCGCATATAGTCGTCCTTTATCCCCGGATTCCTCCAGCTCATCTTTGTTGACGGGCCTGCGCCTTTTAAAACCTCTCCAGCTACCATATCTGAGGCCTTCTGATGTTTCTGACGAACGCATGAGGGTGTCATCTCTCCCAGAGACTGCCCCAGCACGATCGAGCAAGGACAGCTTTCATTCTGGGGTCCTCAGGGTAGTCTCAATGCCAGAACAAGGCAGACCCGGCGAACATGCCTTTAATTACTCCACGAATTCGGACGGTCTTGATGCGTCATTGTGCAGCGGGGAATATTCCTTAAATGGAACGGAAGATCGGTCTGGTATATGTCTTCCTCGCCGCCGATACGACATGCCTTATACACCGTCTCTACCGTCATCTCCAGATTCTGTCCTCATAATTGAGAACAACTGCGAGCTCTCTGAATCTTTTTTACGCAATAAGGATTTAGAAGATCACCCTGTCAAAGCTCGCACACAGAAAAGTCCACAGCAAGACGATGAAGGTCGCCTTTCCAAAGATTGACACTATTCTCTAGCTGACGCTCTTTAAGGCTGGATCACATGGGCAAAGTCGCCCCCCAGACCCATACCGGCGTTGCACGGGCCTTTATCTTTGCCATACGCCCGCTGCCCCTCGTGCGTTGGTTAAATAGTTTCTTGTCAACTAACCATAATGCATCGTGTAGAGGTGCTGAAGGAACCATCATTGAAGAGCCAGATAATCTCCCACGCATGATCTGGGGTCTGGGTTCCGACGATCAGCAACCTATTCCCCAACGTACCCTTTTACAGACTCCGCAGGTCCAAAAAGTGCACATCACTGGCTCCGATGCCACACGTACACCTCTTCCCAATGGCCAAAATGTTGTTGAGCCCAAAATCAGTTTACCCCCTGCACCTTCCCATTCTGAGGTGAATTTAGAAGCACTCCCGGCGCATAGTATGAACGCGATCGGTCATGGAGGGCAAGTCAATAAACAATATTCTGCCATCGAGGTACCGACATCCAGGTACCCGCGCAACACTTTCGACGATACTATCGTCTTGGAGAATCTCGTTAAAGATGTCAAGAATTTTAGAAAACCTTTGTCCTCTGACCTATCATCGATTGATCTGTCTCAAATGACTCTCGGTGATATGATGCATTTACATGATACTCTTGACAGTCATCAATTAAATCAGGGCTCTTTGCTCCAAAATCCGACAGACTATATCAAACACCGACTGCCCTCTTACGACATGTCGCAAATTAACAACGCCACTGACAAAGTCCGGCAGTATCCCAGAGTCTCTTCTTTCCCTGTGGCAGGTTCCGCTCTGCCGCAAATCTTTATCGAGCCTCGTTCTCCTCAGACTCTACGCGTTCCTCCTCGCCGACCCTCCGCCATGGAGATTGCTCAGCAATACCGTCAACAGCAGCTGCAGCGACAGCAAGGGACTCTGCTACCTACCCCTCCCAGCTCCTCGTCTCCTCTATGGTCCTCGGACTTCTCGCCTTATCAAGAGTCACTTCTGTCTCCTAGCTCATCGACGTCTCTGCTCTCTGGACAATCTCTAGGCGCTGCAGGACAACGCGTTGCTCAGGATGCCTCAGCCCACTTGCGCCACGTAGTCTGTGATCGCGTGAACGATCTCGCTCTGGAAGTTGACAGCAATCTTTGCTTGGCTCCTTCAGCACGGTTTGACTCAACATCTGGGCTCCCATACTCGATGTCAGACCTGTCCAGCATCTCGTCGATGTCTTCTCAACAGATGCTAGCGGCATACTTGGCAGCGCACGAAAAATATTCTGCTCTATCAAACAATGGTCCCACTCCTGCTCTTCCAACTCCGAGGTCCTCGACAGCGACGCTGGGATCTGCAAGCCGGAATCAACACCTACCTTTCAACAATGGGCCGCCATCGCCCACATCACCCGAAGACAGGCATCGTACTTATTCTTACCAGCAACCTTGTTCTATTCCTCTTACTCGACTCATGCAAAGGCGCCTGTCCGCTGTTCCTGAGGAAGACACGTCCACAATATGTGGACCCTCACCGTCCCCTGCGAAACCATTGTCGCACGAGGTTGGGGCTGCTCGCGCAAGACATCACACTACTGGATCTCCAGCTCGTGTCTATCTGGAGTCCCAACCGAACTATCCTACTGCCACCTCATACTATGGAAACATCAAGACGCATGACTTGTCTCACACTAGACTGGCGGTGTCAAGCCAAGCTGTGCCACCATATATAGGTGAAAGTTATGCAGAGCCATCCATCGTCACCAGTAAGGTGAGGTTGCCGGCGAGCGTGGACGGGTTTCGTGTCGCCCGCGCAGAAGTGAAGTCCGAGTTGGGCAGGACGGAACAGCACATCGTGGCGAAGGACGGGCTCACGAGAGATGGTAAAGACACATCTACAAGAGGTACCACTGGGAAGAAGAAATCGCGAGGCAAGAACCGCAAGATGTACAATCCCACCGCACCGGCAGTGGATAAATCGTAGAAACGCTCAGTATTCTTGTTCGTCTATGGATGATTCCTGTCCGTATGTTTGTGGAAGCTTTTCATGCTTAAAATGATTTTTATTGTTTCCGGACTTCTGATCATCCGGCGTCTGTCGCAATCTCTTGTCACCGTTCATGGAAAGCTTTGTACCCCTGCATGTTCTGTATGTACCGTCAACTGCAGTCACGTATATTATGTTCTCGCATTGTCAAGCCGCTTATTATACATGCGCCTATTTCCGTTCCTATAGCCTTTCCAAGGGCATTCGCCTCGCTATCGAAGGGCGCAAATCAGGCCTTGACGAAAAGGTCGGTGAACTTGTCGACTGGCATCTCTGAGAGCGACTTGGCGTCCGATACAGCGTCAAGGATCCTGAGTGGGAGCACATGCAATGAGGGTTGAATGTCGGGCAGCAAAGAGGAGATAACAGAAGGACGCACTTCTTTTGGCGAGCTTCGTCAAAGTGGTGGCCAATGTGGCGGCGGAACTTGGCAAGGAGGAGGGGGGTCCCCTCAGCACGACGGAGCTTGTGGCCGACGGGGTACTCGACCTCGACTTCGTCGAGCACGGTGCCGTCGTTGAGCTCGACGAGCAGCGCGTTGCCGATGGAACGCTTTTCAGGGTCGTGGTAGTCGACGCTGAAGCGCTTGTCCTCGACGCAGAAGATCTTGGCGCGCAGGGTATCGATGCGCGAGTCGGCCGCGGACTTGTCGGTGCTGCCATCGAGGTGTCGGGGGTCAGGAGGAGCAAACGAGAGAGGGGCGGGGGCTTACTAGCTCTCGGAGGTGAGCTCGCCAAAGATCAGTGGGTACGCGACCATGTAGCTGATCGCATGGCTGCGGGGAAGTGGAGAGGTCAGGGATGGGGGCAGGACGGGGGAGCACCGGGACGCTCACTCGCGGTCCGCAAAGTTGTCGAGCGGGCCCTGCTTGTCGATGATGCGGACGGCGGCCTCCTGCGTGCGGATGCGGACGCTCTTGATGTCGTCGGACGTCTTGCCGAGGGCCTTGAGCTTGGCGTGCACGATGTGCGCGGCCTCGACGGCGGTCTGCGCGTGGAACTCGGCGGGGTACGAGATCTTGAAGAGCACGTTCTCCATCACGTACGAGCCGTAGGGACGCTGGAATTCGAACGGCTTGCCCTGCGTGGCCCGAAGAGCACGTCTACCCCTGCTGGCTGGCGTAACGCAGATGGAGAGCCACGCACCTTGAAGAGGACGTCGTAGAAGCCCCATGTCTTGGCGGAGAGGACGGAGGGCATGCCCTTCTCGCCCTTTTTGACGAGGTACGCGAGGTTCACGGCGCGCGAGCAGGCGTCGCCGGCAGCCCAGGACTTGCGCGAGCCGGTGTTGGGCGCGTGGCGGTACGTGCGGAGCGACTGGCCGTCAACCCAGGCCTGGGAGATTGCGTCCACGGTCTGCTCACGAGTGAGGCCGCTACGCGGGTCGATGCAGAGAACCTCCATCAGGGGACGCGAATGCAATTCAGAGAGCAGAGACGGACATCAGTTTGGACACGACGGCAGTGCTGGCGACTTTGACGAGCACGACGTGGTCGAGCCCGACGCGGTTGAAGGAGTTGAGAAGGGCGAGGCAGCCCTGGATCTCGTGCGCCTTGATCATGCCCTCGAGGACGTCCTTCACGGTGAACTCCTCGCCCTTGCGGGCGAGGTGGTCCGTGACGGCGAGGATTGCGCCCAAATTGTCGGATGGGTGGCCCCCTGAGAGGCAGCGCACGCTTGTCAACCCAGGGCGAGACGACGGCGTGCGCAGAGAGACGTACATTCGGCAGCCAAGAAGCAGTCGTTGAAGTCGAGCCAGCGGATGGCGGTGCCGATGTTGAACGCTCCACGGATGGGGTCGAGCTGGAAGTCCGTTCCCGGGACGCGGGTGCCTGTACACGGGTTGGGAAGGCGGTCTGGAGACGACGGAGACACGCACCGTTGGGGACAACGGTGCCCTCTACGACGGGACCAAGCAGACGCTTGCACTCGGGGAAGCGGAGGCCCTCGAGGCCGCAGCCGATGGTGTCAATGAGGCAGAGGCGGGCGGTCTCCCACGCAAGGTCCGAGTCGATGTTGTAACCATGGACGAAGTCGGCGATGTCCTGGACGACGCGGTCGGGGTCGGGGCGGATGGCAGACTCGCCAAAGTGGGCAGACATGGCGCGAGAGGCGGCGGGGACGGAGGGGAAGGGACGGACGGCTGGGCGAGAGCGGGAGAGAGATTGGGCGATGAGAGAGGGAGCGGCTGGTTTTGAGGGGATATGGAATCGGGCGAGGCCTGCGCGGAGATGGGGGCCGAGGCGCAACATGGCAGAGACAAAATTAAAAATTAAAAAAAGTGGGAGAGTGAGCGACTTTAATCTTCGGTCCTCGCCGCCGCAGTTCCCCCCACGATAAACCCCGACAGCCCGCTTAGCCTCTGGTATATTATCCTTTCATACAAGTACAATTCTAGCGCTGCTATCTACATCTACTTCGTGCTGTCCGTCCACTGCACCGGAACCACCCCCTCAAACTTTTCCAGCCATTTCTCCTTGTTGTTGCAGTCGATCACAGAGAGCACCTTGGGCCCGCTGATGTCTTCTCCTTGCCGCCGCCCAAGCCACTCAACAAGCATGTCGCCAAACGGAAGCGTCTCTTCGCCGACCGTCTTGACTCGTGCCTCAAAGTCGACCATGTACAGTGCCAGGACCGACAGCTTGGGCAGCAAAAACAAGCGCTCAGCATCAGTCCCGTCCATGTCCGGATCCGCTGTGGCCATCGGCACCATGGGGCAGGTGACTGCGTCAGAGGTGTGGATCGACATGATACTCTGTCCGACATGAAGATACCGGAGGTCGTCCATCTTGCCCAGCAAGCTCTGCCACCTCTTGACCGTCCACCATTTGGAGAACTCCTTGTAGTTGTTGTAGTCCAAGGACAGCGTTTGCAGGTCGCCCAACGGCCAGTGTCGACAGATCTCATCCAAGGCACGGATGCTGTTGTACTTTTCGGGGCCGATCTCGCTCCATCGACAAGACAGCTGCCAGTTTGGGGAATCCGACGGCAATGTTGAACTGTCGACGAAATTCGTAACTCCTGACCACGCTCTAACCGCAATCTCCCGAGGCTCTTGGCCGACGGATGAGATGGCGAGGGTCCGGAGGGTCTTGACATCACCACCGGCTTGGTTGAAGTAGAACTCTGTGAGCAAGGCCAGCCATGGGAGCGCATTATCAGCGATGTCTACCTCTGATGTGCACTCGAAGGCCAGGTGCTGAATGCATGGAGCACGGACATGCTGCACGAATGCGGCACAGTCAGTGGCTGGTCCGCCGAGGGTTAGCTTTCGCAGACACGGTAGAGATATAATGCGGCCTGTCACTGCTCGAATGTGGTTATGAAGCGGTGGTAGGCAGTGCAAAAGGATAAGTGTCTCTAGGGCAGGCATAGACTCCAGAGTCTCAAGCATCTGGTCCAGGGTAGAGGGCGCACTGGAAAGCTGCACAGTCAGCGTCTCGGAGGATATGAGTCTGAAGTTGATCTCCAAGTGCGTCATGGACGGCAGGCCGCGGAGGAACTCGGAAGTCCATTGTATGCACAGTCCGTCCAACTTCAGACGACGGAGCTGCGGTGTGTTGTGTCCAAGAAATTTATCCGGAAGCGCTCCAAAACGGTATCCATTTTCGATCTTGATCGCCTGTATGAATATCGACTCTAGCATGGGCGCTGGCCCCAACAGCCAATCGAAGTAGTCTGGCCCAGCAAGGGCCAGACGCTTGATTCAATGGAGATTGCTGTATAGGATTTTGGCATGGCGTTCGTTCAGTGTGCCCGCCATAGGGGTGGAGAAAGTGATGGGGGCCGACTTGGAACGGGCCCACATCTCGTCCTCCCACCGCTGTCCAAGGTCAAGGCTGATTTCTCCCCACAGAGTGGGACAGTCCAAAATAATCTGACGCCAGGCCCGGCATGTATGTGTTAGCCTTATCCACCCAAGGCGAGGGTGCGAGCTTGAAGATGTATGCCGCGTGAGTAGGTCACCCGGCCATTCGTGATCAGACACTAAGAGAAAGATTTGACAGAGTACTTCTGTGGAGAGACGCGAGATGAGAGAGTGTGTGTTGCGGTGTGTCTTCATGGCACACATGGCGAGGGCCATGTCGTCGATGTCGTCGTCTATAGAGCACTGGACCGTTTTATCGCCATTAGCTGTATGTGAGGTGAGATCGCCACTGCATGCGCGAATGCGCGATAGAGCGGTACGTGTCCAGAATCGACTTATTCTGGAAAGACGGATTCAGTGAGCACTAATCTGCAGAGCTATGACACCTACGGTCCATCAGAGTTTGAGTAGTAAGACATCGTACTCTCGATTGGCTACAAATTCAGGCTTCGGCTCCGACTCCGATGCGGTCGTTGAGATTACATAACGGCGATCCAAGTTGTTACAGAGCACTTTTGTTCTTTGGAGCCTGGGCGACATGATACTGCATGGGGACTTCACGGTCTTTCGAGCAAGTACAGGTGGCATGCTCAAGGTCGGCATATCTATCAGATATATAGTACATCACGTATATGGCATGGTACAAAGCCAGAACACTACTTCGGGAAAAACGAAGAAATCTTCGACATACCGTTAATGTTGGCTTTCTTCAACTTCTCTATACCCGTTGATCCCTTGGCCACTGCCTTTCGTTTTTTCCCGCCGTCTTCCTCTGTGACCTGTAACTTCCTAGATTTAACAGCGGGCGCACTTTCCAAGGCATTCGCCATTGCTTCGTCTTCCAGTGCCTTCACATGAGCATCTAGCTTCGAGAAACTTGACAATAGTCGTGAGTGCATGTCCCTTCAAAACATGAATGACGCACTCGAAGGTCGTAAACAATGCCCTATACAGGTCTTGCGGTACGTACTGACCAACCAAGTCGCATGCAATTTTTGTGCGGCCAACTACACAAGCGATGCCGTTAAATTATAGAACAAATTAATCGGCCGTGACGTACGTTCTAATAGATCTTCCTTGCCATCTTCCATGAGACCGTCCTTCGCCAAGATACGCACCAAGGTTCGTGAAAGTTCAGGCACGTAAGCTTTCGACAAACGTGCAACTTTACTGTGTAGGTATTGCAGTATCTTGCTCTCCGAATACCGATAAGCAGCCATTCCGGGCATGATATCTGTCATGCGTGAGCATCATCAACATTAAGAACACAAGCATAAGCCCTCTGAGTTATCGAGATGTACCTTTCACATCACAAATGCGTCTCATACCGTTCTCGATACAGTCTAAAGATGAAAGGAACTGAACATCTTTCTCGATGATGACATCGGCAGGGTCTGTGGGTGTTCCAGCTTTCGATGAAGAAGCCAAATTGCGAGCAGCTTCATCCAGAAGATCATCAAGTGTTCGAAACGTACCCAAGTCTCCGTTCATCTGCCGAGAAGCGTCAATGGCCCGCGTGATCATCATTGCCAAGAGTAGATTTGAAACTTACAGATCTGGTAGTTTGGATGATGGGCAGAAGGAGAAACGACGGGTCGATCGGTGTCATAACGAGCATTTTTCCATCTGAGCACCATGTTAATAACGATCATCGCCTGAACAGTCGTCCGGTGAAGCCACACCTGCAACTATTTCTCCCTCGCTGAAAAACCACGAACGGGGGTTTGGTGGTGCGACGCTCTGAACCTCAAGGATCTTCCAGGTCGGACCTGAAGTAGACGACGAGTCCAAAATACGTTGATAGGGTAAAAAGAGAGACGGTACGCCTGGAAATTTCCTGGTGAGCTGTAGCCCGTGGCGCGAGTTGCGCATGCTCACTCACCGGTCCGCGGATGGGGTAAACGCAGAAAGCGCTGGTTGGTCGCAGAAGACGGATTTTGGTGGGGAATGTCTGCAGAGACGATGTCAATGACATCTGGAGTCCATACTGAGTCAGCTTTGACGAAATGGACGCGTCGAAAGCCAGAGATCCGACTGAACCTGCTGGTAGTATTCCGACGTGGGTAGTCATAGTCTACAGTCAAACGGTTACCGCTTGCCAATCCTCGTACTAAATTTGTTACGTAAAGATCTACTGCTGGTGTTTTTGCAGGATGGAGGCCAGTCTGAAGTCTGAAGATGCTTCAAAGCTATCGCGATGACTTGGCGTTGTGGTGTCAAGACTCAGGACGCGACTCCAGTGTGACGCGCGTCACGGGACGCGTCGTGACAGGACCTTAATGTAGTTACTCCATTATCTCGATACCAAGTGCTGTGTCACAGTGTATTGTGAATACTGTTCAGTAGTTTCAGCTCGACGTGAGCGACTCGGCGAAAACAGCCTCCGTCGAAATGAAGAACTTGAAAGATACACACGGGCCGGACTACCTTGTCAACAACGCAGGGTTGGTTAGTACCCTCCTTCTACAAACGCACGATAAAAAAGCAGATCTAGACCTACGAACTCGTTTTGTTGATTCACAGCGTGACAGTTGAATTATGAGACCTCGCCCATAGAATGATAGAAACAAGTCTCACATGAAGATTCCAGGTGAACGTCATACAATAGGGCCAACTCTCGTCTCACAGGCTTCCCTTCTTCGAGAAGAGCTGGCACAAAGTTATTATGCATGTGACGAGCCGTTTGGAAATGCCAGCCTCCTATTAAGAAAAATCAACGCCGTATAACACCACGAAGGCGGCTCTCAGCATGCATGCTGATGAGATTCACTGCACTTTCTACTGTAAAGCCTGGACAAGCTAAACCAGACAACATCGACCCACTGCGATCTTTAATCATATAAACAGGCTTTGGAGCGACTCGATCTGATCTCGTTCGTGCCAGTGATTACTCTGGGTTACATGAAAACGGATATGGTCGGCACTAGTACTCTGGAGCCGCATGAAAGCAAAAGTTCGTCACTGACGTCACGTCTGCGCAGGCAATTTATTCAATTACATAGGTGAACAGGGGAAATATTACCCTAGTATACAGATCAATTTGTACGCCTGTGCCACGGTGAGGCGTTTGAGAAGGCTGTATGAACCCGTCCAATACGGTGAGATATTTCTTTATCTGCTGATAACAAAAATGCAACTCTGGATGGATCGTAGTGAGCTGTCATAGACCAGAAGAACGTGGGAAGGAGATGGGGTGAGCAAAGCAATTCCTGTGCAGGTCCATACACGAGGCAAGTTGTTTGAACCCGAAAATTGGGAACATACAAATGGAGGCTACGGTCGGATTGCCATTGATCATTGGGAGATGAATGGCCGTCCTTACATCCAGCACACGTCTCGGAATGCTTTGGAGATCATCATCTTCTGGTCAGTCATAAGAACGGAGACTGAGAAGCCATAATGTTTCGGGCTGCTGTCTGACACTACGGGGCAGGTAGTTAGTTTACTGTAGCACGTCTATCATTGCATTCTCCTGGAGCTTCGCCAAGGGGTGTCACTGATGGAAGGGATGTGTCAAGTGTACGGACGACGAATACCAGGTGCAGAGGAAAGAGAGGTCTAAGTACGTCACTAACGATTGAGATCGTGACTATCGACGACTAGTGAAATCAGTGCCCCAGATTCTGCTGTTGGCATATTGATCAGAATGTTTCGAAAACGAACACAAGTACGGATATATACTCGCCGATATATATAACGCATCCACCAATTACCAAAGTAAAGTTATCGTCCAAGCAAGGTAGTAGAGATATTGCCATTGCCATGCAACGGTGGTACAGGATATACAGTTTGTTTTCGCCAACAACCCATTCTTGACTTAGCGTACAACTAAACACCCCACATGCCAGTATTCCTGGAGGAAAGAGTCAGACAGTTGTCATTAACACATGATGTCGGCAAGTCATGATCTTCGTGTGCGAGAACGTGCATATCTGTGAGACAGTCAGTTAGATTATTCAGCAATCTGTTCGGCCAAACGAATCGAAGAGACTAGCTTTACTCTTGGACTTCAATACGGACACTAGGTTTGCTAAGGACAGAAGCTGTTTTCTTGTGGTGATGCGTCCCGGTATGGCCAGAGCCGTGAGTCTGAGTCCGAGTTGTGACCAGCACACGTCGGGGTAAAGGGGGATCCTGGTTGACCACCACGGCTTGCCTTGTCGGCTGTGGAAGAGACGGAACAATGATAGGCTGTGGAGGGTCATGAGGTACAGGGATGGATTGATGGTGCGCAACCGCCTGGGTCGCAGTCTGTGCTTGAGAAAGCGCGGATTGTACGGTAGCCATTTCCTCGCGATGGCGCTTGTTTGACGCTGGAATAATGTACTTCAGCAAAACGCAAGGTACAGATATGGCCGACTATCACCTTCTAGCAGTCTCAGATCTGCTTCTCTATGGAAGCTTTGCATCAGCGCGGAATAGCGCTTCACTTGCCATCCCATCTGACTTGCACGCGCCTTATTCCCTTGGGAGATAGCCCATATCTTCTCCTCTTTGAATCGTCTGCGCTCGCTATCTGCTAGAGAAGCCTTCTTCCGAAGCGCAGCGACCTCACGCTCAAGCGGAGTCATTATATGGTCCGGATCAATCCAGTCGGAAACTGAGTCCCACGATTGGGAAGTGCCAGTGGTAATGGAACCGGTCGACTCGAGGAACTCACGATGTCGACGGATATTGTACTCTTCGCGCAGTTCCGAGGACCTTCGCCGGGCCAACCTTCGGTGACCTGAAAATGTCTCCACTATAGAGCCTTCACCCCATCCACCTTCCATGCCCTGCTTGCCCTCCGTGACCTGTGACAGGACATCTGTAAAGAGGACGCCCAAAGCAACGCCAAGCAGGGTGCATGCCAGCTCCATCGTGTTGTGCATTACCATGAAATTCATGACAAGTCGAGCAGCCATACCAAAGGCGATACCAAAAGCAAGATAAGGGTATTCCATGAGAAAGAAGTACAAGGCCACACCCTGCCAGAGGCCACTCAAGACATGATCCTCGACGTTAGCCTGGTCACGGAGCTTGACAAACTTGTTGAAGCAAATGCGTGCCCCAAGGCCTAGAAGAAGGGAAAGTGCTGTTGTAAAGCGCATGGACAGTGCGTGGTCTGTGAAGCATAAAGAGCTCGCACGGAGCTCTCGGCGAGTCTCGCTAATCCAACATGAGTTCGCGTTCATATTACCTTCCCACGTGACCGCGAGCAATACATTACCCGTAATGATAAGCTCAAATTACAGAAGACCTCACCGGCGTAATACATCAGAAACAGTGTAGCAGTAAGTTAAGATGACAATGTAATATTGGGTGAAAAAAACATAAACTCCAATCCGCAATCGCGTCGAGCGATGTATAAGGACGCTTTCACGTTTCTGCATCGATGTAGTTGGCCATAGGATCCTCTGCCATGCGTCGACCTTTCCGGTAAGACTCTATGAACGCAATCAGCCTCTCGAAAGATATCTGAGCAGTGCGACACACCTAATTGTTCCTCCGTCACGTCGAAGCTCTCTGCCTCATGCCCTTCACCTTTCGATTTCTTGCCAAAGCGATCATTGCCATCTTCTCCTCGCGCCTTCCTCTTCCGATCCTCATTTATAGCTTCCGCTATCTTGCCCTGATCCAGCTTTCCAGCACTCTTCCCACTCTTTCCACCATCCCCTTTCTCCAAATGTTCCTCCACCAACGATTTCTTCGATGAGCTATCAGCCGGAGGCGCAGACGGGGCAGATGATGCAAGGAGACTTTGCGCGTCGGAGGCTCGGGATGCATGTATTCCAGCTTCACCAGTGCAATAAGAAAGGTGAATTGAGGAACGGCAACAAGCATAACCCCAAGTTCCCAGATTTGGGTCGAACCAGGAACCCCAAACGGCAGTATGATTGTTGACGTATACTAGACATCGTAAAAGTTGTCATGCAGGACGGAAGATGAAGATATAATATTCTTACCGTCCTCTGGATACTTCGACCGTGTCTTCGCCCGTTCTTTGCCAAATATAATTTGGCCTGTCCTCGAGTACTCAACGTAATCTTCGGTCTGCCCCATCAGCAGCTCTTTTGGAACTTTTTCCAGATATTGTTCGCCACCGTACTTGGCCAAGACGCTGACCTTGGACGAGTCTTTCAATTCCTCTTTCTTCTGCTTGTACTCTTTGTGAAGAAGTTGACCTTGAGTGGGATTAGCATTCAAATGTACATCGTTTCCCCGGGCGGCAGATTGCCAAGCGAAGAGCTGTAACTCCTGGACGTCGGGTGCTTCTCCAGAATATCGCATGAAATTGTCCCCTGCAAACAGGGCCTTTCAAGTAATCATTGAGCTTATACGATTGTCCCATAGAGAGCAGGGAACCTCACCTCTTCTGGAGGCATATTATGCAAAGGGTTATCACGCATTGAACGTGTTTTGGGGTCGTAATAGGCACTTGACGGGTCCAAATTGATGAGATATTTCGCAGTATCTTCGCGAATACGCAAATTCCGAACGGTTATGCGAGTCTTAGTATCCATCTTCTGCCCGACTGCATCCGCGGCGTCGGCATACTTGTCCTCGTCAGCATCCTCCTCATCACTAGAACCAAAGTCTTGATCACCCTCCTTTCCTTCTGTCTTCCCCGCCTTCGCAACCTTCCGGACGGCTGCCAGGTCGGTCGTCGTCTGATTGTCGATCTCTTCCTCCCTCAACCGTTGCCGTTCTGCCTCAATCGCCTCATACTCCTCGTAGATTTTCTTGTGCTCTGTCGTATCATAGCCATTCCATCGATCACGCTTAGCATCATAACCCAATGGAACCTCTTGAATGATCTCATCAGGGCGAATGTCATTGTTCGTAAACTTGGCTCCCTTCTTTCGTGGCCGCTCAAGGCAATCTTGACGCTTATGCGTCATAGCACCGCAGTTTTCGCACGCGCCTTTGCGATACTTTTTAGCGGCAGCGGTCGTTTGTATATTGCGGTCGTACCAGTTGTCAAGTTTGGTGGAAGTACGATCGTCAGCCGGTCGCCGTTGATGGCTGAGCGACGGAGCACCCGTATCTAAGTACCATGGAGCCTGCGAGATGTACTCTAACAGTATCGTCAGTCACTAATTATGGTAATACCTATGTGAAGGACGTACGAGGAATATGCGGATTGATAGGCTTCCCCTCTTCATCCAATGCGGCTGGCGCTGTACCCGCCTTTCGTGCCGCATCAAGGTCTTTCTGACGGCGAAACTCTTCCCTTGAAAGCTTTCCGACAGCTATTATTTTGTTAAGCAATAACCTCCATAAGCAAGGGTCGAACTTACCAGTGGAGGATGCCATGGTTTGAGTGTGAAGTTAGACGCAACCGCCTGTGGCTGAAGAACTGGCTGGGCTCGATTGAGGGTGCTATTAGATAATCTACGCGTGGTAAAACATACCGGTTCCGACGATTTTTACTGTGAATTTTTTTATCACATCGATACACGTATCTCACCTCAAGCTCTGCCTGAGCGCTTCTGCTAGCCTATATACCTACTACCGATAGGTAGAGGGTCTCATAGTGCACTAACCTAACTGTGTGCTCCCCCAAGTTACAACGTTTAGACCGTGGGTGCTCAAACCTACTAAGCCCCGTCCCCCACATTCTTGCAAATATACTATTTTCATGGATGAACAACCAATGTTTCCCTTGAAATATGGCCCTTCAGAAAATTCAAATAGCGGTGATGGCTGCACATGAAATATGGGTGGAGGTGGAGTGGTATCAGGGACCGCAGTACATTACGGTGCAGGAAGTAAATACTCTGCTTCGGACCCTAGACTACGTACAGTGTTTGATTATTGTTCAACCATTCTCCACGACCCTTCACTATCTTGCTTGTCGATTGACTGCAAAGGCAGTCTCTCTTCTATCTACTACAGCGCCACAGCCGCCCACTGCAAAGGGATCCTCAGCGGCTTGAGGGTACTGTAGTGGGTTCTGGCGTGCTCGCACGGCCCTACCCTTTCATATAGTAGGTGGAGTTCCACAGAAGACTTCAAATTCAAACTAATTCCTGGACCCACAGGCTCAAACGTTCTTCAGACTTCTTCTCAATGGTCCTTTCTTGTCGGCGTAAGAAGAGTTCGTATAACATCGGTGAGATAATCAGGAAAGTAAAAGTAATGTATATCCTTTAAGGCGTACAAGTGCCTCTCCACGAACCTGCCAGAAAACGATTACACAGGGAGGCGAAGTAAACCGCTGTATGAAACAATTATCGACGTAATGTATTATGGAGACACACTGGCAGCAAAATTCGTAGTGAGAGCACAGTATAACAGGGAAGACAGTGGATGATGAGAACAATAATAGAGATCGCGTCCACGACTGTCACCGATACGACTTCCCGTTCGTCTTCGTAGACGATGACGCGCCTGCCGGGACTCCGTTCAACTTACTGCTGGTGCTCATCCGAGGCTTCTTCACTACATTCGCGTCGCTTGCTTCCTTCATGACCATCTTAGCATGTATCTCCTCGAGCTTCGCGGCTTTCACCTTCTTTGGCCAAAACAATGTGACGAACCTGAAACGCATGTATTACTTTCAACATCCTCACGTCGAGAACGAAGCACAGCAAACTCACGTCCATAGATGTCGTCGCCATCTATTCCGATCCTCACCAGCGGCTTGCTTAGCTTCCAGCACGATCTCGATACGACGACCGATAGCAGCGAGCGATTCCTTCAAGATTGCAACTTTGTCATCTCTAGGCATATCGCCACCAGACAATTTCAATTGCTTCTAAGAGCACGAGTTGAGAGATCGGAGGAGATAAGAATCAATAGTAGTCAGCTACTTACTAGTTGCTTCTTGACGGGTCTCAGTTCCTCCTTCGTAGCAGTTTCATCCATGGATGGACTATGTGAATGCCATTGAATGGATGCGGGCCTCTGACAGAGTCAAGAAACGTACCACTCGTCCGAAGACTCTGAGTCGGTGAACGTGGGCGTGGGTCTGCGCTTCCGCTTGCGCGAACTGCCATCCTCCACAGATGCCACCGCCTCGCTCTCCGCTCTCCGCTTGAGACTTCCCGAGTGTGACGATGACGCAACTGGTGGGGGTGATGCAGAAACCTTTAGATGGCCCTTTGTCCGAAGCGAGCTCTCATACGAACGCAGCTTCTCATCGTGTTCACGAAGAATACCCAAAAGGAAATCACCCCTCCTCACGAGGTGAATCGCATTAGGGATGGGTTTGCTTGCTGCATCTTCGCCCTTTTTTCCCTCTTCAAGGAAGAATTTGCCTTCAAGTCCCAACTTCGGATCTTTGGCCATGGCTTCCCAGTTACCAAACCCATGAATGAATGCGCCGACTAGAAGCATTGCGTCCTCTTGCGGACCCCACCGTCCAGACCAGTTCAACGTCGGCCGTATATTGTCAACCGGAATTGTCCAGTTGTATAGCTCCTCGGTGCTGAGGCCGTTCAAGTGGTTATAGAGAATGCAAAGGTCTCGCGTCCGTGAAAGGACCGTCTCCGCATTGATATTACCAACGTTCCGATAGGTGACGAGGACAGCTTTGCTCTTCTGCGCTGTGGTCAGAGTCTCCCCGGCAGCCATGCGTGCCTGTTTCTGGGTATTGCTGTCTTCGACGGCATTTGCGCAAAGCTCGACAATGTCATCAGCGACATCCATGATCATGCCCTTATTCTTGTCTTGTAGCTTCGCTTCGTTGACCTAGGATGATGTATCAGCAGAAGCCATACCATCAATGACGCGACGACTCACAATTACGTCGTAACGCTGCCGGATATCGCCCCATCTTTGCATGCTACGGATCAACACACGCACATCCCTCTCCTTCAACTCCATTGCCTTCTGGCTCGCTGTCTTCCGTGTTGGGCCCTGAGTTTTGGGCTTTTTGGTGGTCGGAGCACTTGAAGGATGATCGACATCCATGCCTTCATAGGACACAGGCGCATGAGACCGCTTTCTATCCCGTGTTTCCTGCGCCGCTAGTTCCTCAGCTTTCCGTTGGTCCTCTTCTCGCTCGACGCGTTGACGTTCTTCTAGTGGGATGATGTCCTCCCAGCTCATGTCGTTCTTGACATCGCTGACTGCGGCAAACTGCGCAAGGAACCCTTCACCACCAAGCGACGCACCGCCATCTCCACCTGCAGCCATGGTCTCGTGATCCTCGGCGCGGTTCAAAATATCATCGAGGTCCATTTCGTCCAGTTTTTTGTTCTGCTGAGTGTCATCCTTGTCGAACCTGTGAAATGCGTAAGACACGTAACTTGACACTGAACATGGCTCGACACTCACATCCTCTGCGCTCCATATTTCAAAACGGCTGTGAGCTCATCTTTACTTAAGTTGTCCGGCCTCGGCAGTTCCTTGATGTTGGCCTTAGAACTTAGATGGGCTTGTGAGGTATCCATCTGGTTAATGACTGGGTGAGGAAGGGTCAGCAGATAGTGAAGTACCCGAGAAAATGCTACGGACTGGCATACTCCAGGACCATTTTCTTTTTGGCGCGCTCGAGGACATCCTCTTCCATCGTGTCTTTGCTCACGAACCGGTAAACGCTGACATGCGACTTCTGCCCAATACGATGGGCACGTGCCATCGCCTGCAGGTCGTTTTGCGGATTCCAGTCGCTCTGCCAAAGGCATCAGACAACCCTAAACCTTGATCGAATTAAGTTACTGACGTCGAAGATGATCACGGTATCAGCTGTTTCCAAGTTGATCCCTAACCCTCCTGCGCGAGTGGATAGTAGGAACACGAAGTCTGGCGACCCAGGCGCATTGAAGTGTGCTATTGACTTTTTGCGGGTGTCCGAGGAGACCATACCATCAAGTCGTTGATGCATATAGCCTCGCAGAGTCAGATAATCGCTGAGGATATCAAGCATCCGGACCATCTGACTGAAGATGAGGACTCGGTGACCATCCGCACGCAGGCGGGCTAATAGCTTATCCAATAATACCATCTTCCCGCTGTTCATCACCAATCCTTTTAGCGTGTCCTCGAGCGAGTCGGTTTTAACTTCAGCGCCATCGAAAAGGTAAGGGTGATTAGCTGCCTTTTTCAGCTCCATGGCTGGAAGGATAGTGTCAACTATAATTCTAGGTCATAAAAGCAAAGAGACCAACCGATGTTCAGAAGGCTGATGTTGTTATTTCCGTTAGCGCTCTTAACCAGGCCCTGGAAGTTCTTGAGAGAGGACTCAGTTACTGGAACCCCATGAAGAATGTCTTACTCCACCTTCGTCAAGATGTTCTTGTAGAAATGAGTCTGTAAGGCACTCATTTCCACGCGCAGGATACGTTCACTCTTGGTGGGAAGAGACGTAAGAACGTCGCGTTTTAGGCGCCGTAGCATGAGCGACTCCAGCTGCTTGTGCAACTCTTTGATCTTCGTTTCATGGTCCGCGTCGTTCAAGTCGAACTCATTTGTCAGGGCAACTTATAGAAGCAAGATGATCATTAAGTCGGCCGATCAAGACGCCACGAAATGCACTCACACTTCTCAGGCATTAAAAAGTGCATCAACGAAAGCAATTCTAGAAAAGACATTGGTTGCCACAATAGTCAATACTACTTCAACTCGTACCTTTCACATTGTTCTGCAGAGGAGTGCCTGTAATAAGCAACTTGGAGGCGGCGGAGAACGACCTCAAAGCCTCATATAGCTGACTTTCAGAGTTTTTCAGGCGATGAGCCTATTCCAAGGGATTTTGAATGCTGCTGACAATAACCACCATATCTGATACAACCTTACCTCGTCAACAGCCAAAACCTGCCACTTGATATCGCCTAGCTCCTTCGAATCTCGTAAGGTCAGCTCATATGTTGTCAGAAGTACATTCAGTTTGAGCTTCTTATTTGACGGTCCGAACTCATAGTTTCGAATGACCTCACGCGCAGCAGCGGTGCCAATGTAAGTGATGACATTGATCTCTGGAGCCCATGTCGCGAATTGGGATTGCCAGGCTGTGATTGTTGATAGCGGAACAATAACCAAGAAAGGACCATACTGATGCATGTGGTGAAAAAGGTATGATAAGAAGGAGACTGTCTGAACAGTCTGAGGTTATTGCTCAATTAGAACATCACCTTGAATGCACAGTAGAAGTACTCTACCTTCCCAAGACCCATCTCATCGGCGAGAATACCATTCTCGCCTTGGCTCCAGAGATATGCCAACCAATTGAGTCCGGTAAGCTGAAAATCCTTCAGTTCACCGCCGGTGGCAATGATGTAAGGGGGATCTTCAGTGATCTTCTCGAAAATCGGGCGCTGGTGCTTAGGATATACAGTGCTCTTGTAGGGGAACTTAGCCTCGGCCTCGCGTTGGCGGTAAGCGTCTACCGCGTTCTTGGCGATAGCACGCACTTCGTCTTGTGACTCCCACGTGCAGTGCTCATAGTTGAGGCCAGTCCACTTGCAGAAGTACTCCACATGGCCCTCACTGGTCTCACGCTGGGCGACAATGCGTTCGACCGCCTTATAAGTCTCCAACTCCTCTTTCTCGCGCTCCTTATCAAGAAGAAGCGTCTCTCGCTCTTCAGAGGTGAGGCTGGCGGTCTTGAGGATCCCTTCATAAGCTTTGAATGACCTGATGTAGTTGTCTACGCGTTTGAGGCCTTTGAATCGCTTGAGGAATTCGTAGGTTTCATCCGTGTTGTGTAGGTGGGAGAAGTTTTTCCATTTGATGTGAAAGCGCTGGAAATGTTAATTAGCGTATACTAGAGGACATCCAAAAGAGACGCAGATACACACGATGTTATCATACCACAAATCCTCAGGGTCACCCTCGCGACCTTCATCACGGGAGTGACTTAGTACCGTCTCAATCTCATCCTCTTCCTTGACCTGAGTATTGGTATCGATATAGTAACCCGGATCCGGCTCGTCGTACTGCGCAAAGTCGTCGAGATCGTCGGCATAATTGGGCACTTTCACGCCTCGAGACGAAGTACGAACTTCGTCTGCAGAAACGCGAGACTTTCTCTTCTTTTTGGAACGAGCGCCGTATTCTGAATCTGAATCGGAAGAAGGTTGTCGTGATGCCGGGACTAGAGTACATGAGAAAGAAGTCAATATGAATAAGTTGGAATAGCATACTCTTCGGCTTTGACGGCGCTTTCTTCTTCTTTATAGTCTTCTTTTTGCTGATGCCATACTCCTCGTCGGCATAGGATGCATCGTCTTCATCGTCCTCATCTGGTGTATCCTCATAGCCCTAAACAAACACGCTTAATCAAGAACGTGAACAAACATTCACGTAAATAACGCGTACCGAATCCTCATCCTTTACGGCCTAACCACAGTAGTTGAGATGTTAGCGCGCGAACTGCGAAACTCGGCAGAGAAAAAGCACTCACCGGCCGTCGGGACGAAGAAGGAGTAGGAGTAAGAGCAGAGACAGGGTAATTCGCTAGAGCAGGTTCGGGATCTTGGTCCTCAACAAAGTCGCCGTCGGCGTCAGCATCAGCATCGGGTTCTTTGTTGAGGTCAGAGTCGGAGTCGACTTGCATGTTGTCGTCACTGTCATCGCCGTCCTGACGGTAGCTGTGTGCGGCAAGGGACGGGGGAGTATGGTCAGGAAGATTGTCTGATTGGTCGTATGAGAGCATCGCGGAACAGCAGGGGGCGACGACGGGAGGAGAGGGGAC
>QLPM01003541.1:0-14802 GCA_003314695.1 Albatrellus sp. MG142
GGTTATATGCACATGGGATGGGACCATGGACTTGGATGGATGGATGGACGGATGGACACATGCAGTGTGGTGTGGATGAGTATTGGGATGAGTGGCATGTGTGGAGTGGCGTGATGCATGTGGAACGTGTGGAATCATGCAGGTGACACCTGTGGAAAGCCGGACATGTGCGGAAATGGAAACGGACCGGTCCGGAAAGGTAAGCGGACCGGACCGGGTCGTGACATCATTGCTGGGCTCAGCAGCAGCATCTTTGATGAGTTGCTCAGCAAGCTGATCAAAGTCAAGTACATCTTCAATGTCACTGATATCAAAATCAGTCTCTCGTGGTCCATCACTGCTCATACTAGTAGCTGTATGTTGTAAATTCCAGCAAGCTAGCACACAACCTCAGTCAAGCATACCCAGAATGACTATATATTAGTTACCTAGCACACAACCTGTAGTATCTATAAATAACTACAAAGCAATAGTAAAGATAGTTATCTCACCTCAGTCAAGCATACCCAGAATGACTGAGGGAAAGATATCTGCACTAGAAATCAACGAAAGAAGGTTCGAAACTGTACAGTACTGACAAATCCGCAGCATGCGGTTGAAAACAAAGAACAGTGTACAGTAACAAATACGCGCGCGCGTGCATGCGCCAGTTTGCTATTCCAACACTGTAGGTGCCTCAAAATTCTGATGCCCCCGAGAGTGGTATGCCAAGCATCGGACACACCACACATTCTTGTTTGAGTTGTTGTTCCTATAAAGTGATCCATCAGTGAAAAAATGCTCCCATGCACAGTGACTCATGGCTGAGGGAAAGGAGGGGAAACACAGAACTATAATCCAACATCAACATAGATACATTCTCATACATGACTTGTAGGTGCGGACAACAGTGTGTTTTCGGCGTTGTCCAAATTTGTCAATCTTATCTTATCTATTCCCTTCTGACTTAGTCAAAGTCAGTCAGCCTTGTGTGACTGTCCTGACTTGACTACCGTGACCCGGAGTCAGACCGACTTGTACAACACTGATGAATAGTAGTTACTTCAAGTTTGTACACCCCTTCCGTGATTGCCCTGTCAAGCTATTCTTGCCACACTGCGGGCGCCGGCGTTGTGGCCTGTGGGTCAAGTACAATATGCACTGTTATGCAGGCAAATGGATGTTGATCATTCGGCATCAATTATATAAATATTGGACCTCGTGTTCGCTTCTATACTATGGAGGCATTGTAATCGTATAATTCCGGCGAGCCACAGACCGAGGCATGTATGAGCTTCAGAGTCAAGCACCTCTCACCCCGAGGACCCAATGGGTAGCGACGGACGCAGCTGCCGGGAGGCGCTCCGGCTTAATTGAGCTCGTTGACATCTTCTTCCCTCCCATTGATACCCTATGCCACTGGCGTGAGCAAAGAGTTGCTACCGCATTCGTGCGTGAAGCGCTGATGAGGGTTGATCGAGACATCAAAAAGCACTCAGCGGGATATAAACCATTCGAAACCAGCTTTCTCACGATATTATGAAAAAGTTTATAAGCCCTACTGCCACAATGGTCTATATGTACTATTCATGACTCGGAGTAGCGGTGCCATTCAAATTCATTATTGTAAATAATAACCTTGTTGTTTCCTTCAGGCTGTCGCGTCCTCGATTGTCTTAATAAGACGACGCAGCAACTGACTCAGCCCGCCGCCGGAGTCCGGACACAACTTGGACCCGAGTCTTCACTCCTCAAACCTGTCAGGTGAGTGAGCTGTGTGTGATCTAGAAGCTTGTTTAGCCAGAGACTACGGATATTAGCTGCCTTAAAACGCTTACCACAGCCATCAGACATCACATCAAACTCCTTCACTACGCTCCGCCATCAAACCCAGTCATCAGGTTGCGTTCGAGACACTTGTTTGAAGGTGAGGATATGGACCCGCTCATATCGCTAGCGCTTCTGAGGGACAACTCGGATGTCTACATCGGGTAGTGCCTAACAAGAGATCAAGCATGTCCAGCCGTGGTCTGCACAATGATAACGTCGGATGCTGCAGCCAGCCAGCCGCCCACTCCGACTACATGCCGAAAGGGACTTTTAAATCCTATGCTGGCTTTCAGAATGTCTACGTCACGGGTCCCGAGAGCAGCGACCTTGCGCTTGTTTGCCTCTTCGACATCTTCGGGTGAGCACCCTTTGTACCAGTAAGGAAGCCAAGCCAAAGGTTATGTCTTGTGTGGCTTCGGTTAGGATTCGGCCGCAAACGCAGCGAGGTGCAGACACCCTCGCAGCCATCTTGAATGCGAAAGTAGTCATGCCCGATTTCTTTGCTCCGAACGCACCATGGGACCTTCACCGCCACCCACCCACCTCAGCCAATGATCGTGCGGCGTTTCAGGAGTTCTTCGCCGGGCCAGCCAACCCGCTTGATGCTGTCGTCAAACTTGCAAGGACAGGACGTGCTCTTCGTGAAGATGGTGCACGACGTGTCGGCGCGTACGGCTTGTGCTGGGGTGAGCAAATTTGCCGATGCCCGAAGCCTAATAGTGTTGTACTTATGCATACCAATTGGTGCGGCGTGAAATCTACACTCGTCCATAATTGGTTACGACCTGTTCAAGGCGGCAAGGTCGCTATCCTTGAAGGGTGCGACCCCAACACGCCGTTTGACGCTATGGCCACGATACACCCTTCGTATGTTTGACAATATATCTGTGGTTCAGATACTAACTACGCGGTTGTAGGATGCTGAAGGCGGAGGATACGGTCCCTTTCAATGTTCCTCTGGCTCTATACATATCGAAAGACGAACCCATACAGGAGGTCAGCCAGTGTTACAGCAGACATATATTAAGCAGCTGATTATGGTTACGATCAGTTTGAAGAGATCGTCAGCATCATGAGTGCGAAACCGTTTGCGGATAAAAACGATCACCACCTCTATTCCTCAATGTCACAATACATCTCCTCTTCTGTAAATTTGTTTTCACTTTTTTCTTGTTGCAGGTTTCATGGCTGGGCAGGAGCCAGAGCGAATCTGGAAGATCCAGAAAATCAGACGCAGTGCGTGACTCTTTAACCAACCCCATTGGCCGCCAGAAGTTGCACACACGACACTGATGTATGTCCTCAGTTTTGAAGATGTCTATTCCAGGCTGGCCAAGTTCTTCCGAACAGCCACTGAATAAGGAGTCTCAATCTGAATGTTTCGTTGGCTGGTGATCGTCACCCGACAATCAGCACAGGACAGAAAGTTCTATGGTAGATGTTCGAGGGCGTTTTAGACCATGTTTGTTATTAAGGAGTCCCAATACAGAAAGTCATGAATGGTATTTCTCTCTTGGTCAGACTTGTATAGTACACCTGTGCGAAGGCGAAGGCGATCATCCCGGCCATGCCTCATTCGGTATCCTGTCACTGGTTTTGAAAAGCCAAAATGGCCCTGAGGATCAAAATTCACATCCTAAATGAGTATGATTAGCTACATGAAATCCAAGCTCACCGGCTGGATCGCCTTGAAGATTCGGAAGCATAATTCAGCTCAGAAGAAAAAACGAAGCCAGTTGCGTACCATGTTCATGGTGAGCCCCAGACCATGCACCAACAACGCCAGCCGCACTGCAGACGCTATCCAATTGCACACCTTCTGAACTATTACAGAGATGAGTAAAAGTCCGAGAGAAGAAGGCATCCGAATGCTCAAACCTCCATTGATCTTCACGGTCGTACATAGAAACCTGGGTCGGCGAGTGTTAGTTCAACTTGTGACTGGGTTTTAAAAAGCTCGACATACAGAAGTCCAGCGGATATTTCCATCCTTCATAACCTGCACAGTGCCTCGTACACGCCGATCTAGCTCCTCCTTCGAGTTAAAGCTGCACATTGTGCCGAGGAACCTTATTGGTGGACGGGTTGGATCTGGAAGAGTTGCTAACACCTCAGGATCGCTCTCAACAGACTCGATATGCAGCTTAAGGCGAAGCAGTCGTGACGCTTCTTCATAATCATCGTCGAAGAATGCAGGGCGGCAACCAGAGGCCTGAAAAATACCAAGCCTTTCTTAAGAACAGTCTGCAGCAAGCGCGTGAAGCCCTACATTAAATTCTTTGCAGGTGTTCAGAACGGGCCGATGCACATTACAAGGTATATAAACGTACTTATCAAGTCACTATTGGCAAGTTCGCGGACACATTAATCAATGAGCACAAGTCACGGTATTTGAATTGTTATACCGATAGTCACAGAAACAAACAACTCTCATCCAGTGGCCCTCTACGCCTGCCCAATCGTGAGGCGCTCGCTGAGAGGACTCTGGCGCAGAGTAGGCTCGCAAGGCTTCTAGACCGTCGACCATGGATGGCGGTTTGTAAACAAGTGGCCAGTGTTTACCGTAAGCCCGCAAATCCATGGTGATGACGCTAACCAACGCATCAACATGCTTCCAATTGACCCGCGTCCCTCCCTTGCAAAAGGGACCCCAGCAGCGGTCTTCTGTATAATTTCGAAGGTCATATACATACGTCCTGCTCTCTCTCCGCCGCAGCCTGAGAAGATCTGGTGCTGTTCGTCCTGTGCCAGGCTCCAGCGAAAGGGCCAAGTAAGAGCGCAGACGAGAGAGCTTATCGGACTCCGTCCCAAAAGAGGACAAGGAAAGCGTGGCAGAATCGTTCAACACCTGCTTGACCCACGTCAGGTTGAAGGAGCACTTGTGGGGATTATCGGGAGTCACAAGTGCTGCATCTCCAATCGTATCGAGGAGGACGTCAAACAACTCATGACAGTCGTCGCCTTCCTGCGCAACTGCCTCTGCTTGTATGCGCCTCTGCAGTTGCGTACGCCAGCAGTAAGAGTCATTGTTTGATGCAGAAAAGCCAACGCGTGGATCATCAAAGGGATAAAGAAGGAAAAGCTCTCGCCATAGATATTGGTCGGATAGCTTGTAGACCAAGGAATGTGCGTACTGGCAGGTCTGCGTAAAAGCAGCGACGTCGCGGGGGTGACAGAGAGAGAGGGCGCGCTCGATGACCTCCGGGGGAAACTTGGTCAGAATAAGCGACATGAGAGAGCGAGGGGAGTATGGAGGATATTGAACATGAACTTGGAAATAAATGGACGAGACTCCGAGAAATGCCTGAGGAGGCCACAAGTGATTATCTTATGATGCTCTCCGATGCAATCCCGGCAGCGGGCCCGCTTATGTAAACGCATCATGCCTTCGAGGCAGGGCTACAGCTGTGTGTTACACTAGTACTGTGTACTTGCCAACCGGGCCCAACTCCCACTTTTACAGCTGCTTCTCATGCGCCAGGTTGTTCCCATTGTCCTACTTGCGGGAACGGCGTCTGCTGCCTTCCAATTTCCCTTCATAAGCAACCTGTGGCCCTCCAAATCTGTTTTAGAAATCAACGAAGCTACAGGCCCCGCGACTCCCCGCATTGCAGTCATTGGCGCTGGCGCTGGCGGGTCATCTGCCGCTTTCTGGATCGCCAAAGCCAAGGAACGCCATGGGCTTGATGTTGACATAGACATCTACGAGCGAAACACGTACATTGGCGGCCGTAGGTCTCAAAACATCTAGTATTGCTGCCGTGTGTGAGCTTACCGATATGTTTCTCAATTTGGCAGGAAGCACGACGGTGCATCCGTATAACGATTCCACCTATGAACCTGTTGAGCTCGGTGCCTCGATATTCGCCAAAATTAATAAAAACATGTGGAGAGCGTCGGATGAATTCAACTTGTCTCGCTTCGACTTCAATAACCGGCAGGGTGTCGAAGGTGAAATAGCTTTCTGGGATGCTGACCGGTTCATCCTCACGGTAAGTGTCTTCTTGCCCCATCTGTCTTCCTCTCTGAGTTCGCGCGTAGCAAGGTTCCGTTTCTGGTACCCTTGGTGCCTGGCTCGACAGTCTTAAAGTTCTTTGGAAATACGGGTATTATGCTCCAACAAATGCCCAGAAAATGTACGTTCTCTCTACTACCTATGATTGCATCCTTCTGACGGTTTCAAAGTGTCGACGACATGACTAAGCAATTTGCCCAGCTTTATACCCGGGACACACCTCACTGGAAGAATGTTTCTCAACTCGTTGATATCTTCTCATGGAACGGCCTTGTAACACAGACGGGGGCCAAGTACTTCACGAGCCATGGTGTCTCCGAAGCGTTTACCAACGAGCTCATCGAGGCTGCCACAAGAGTTAACTACGCCCAGGTCAGTCTCGATCAATTCTCATGTCAACACATCCGACTGGACATTCTGGCAGGACGTCTGGAGCATGCATGCTCTGGAGACCGCATGCTCACTGGCTGCGTCTGGCGCTACCGGTGTCATCGGTGGGAACTGGCAGATCTTCGAAAACTTCGTCAAGCTATCTGGGGCACGAGTGTACCTTGATACCATTGTATATCACTTTTTTTTCCACTTTGAATTTGGCTGAAGTTTTGAGTCCATACAGGTCAGCTCAATCATCAAAAAGTCTGATACCCAATGGACGATTCAGAGTGATCAGGGTTCCTTGGACTACCATGCTGTTATTATTGCTGCTCCATATCATAATTCCGGCATCAGCTTGTCATCGGAACTCTTCAAAATCATTCCTCAACAGCCTTACATTCATCTATATGTAACACTTCTCTCGACGACGGCACCTACGCCCAACCCAGCATACTTCGGCCTTCCAGCGGGACGAAGAGCCCCGACGACGGTCCTCACGACATTCGTGAACGCTCTGACCGGTGGTCTCACGCCGGAATTCAACTCTTTGAATTATCTTGTAAAGTTGAGGAAGCAAAACACGACGGAAGTCGAGGCGTCCGGGAGTGTTGAGGCGGCAAAAGACGAGTGGATCGTGAAAATCTTTTCTATGGCGCCAATCTCAGATGAGTGGCTCGACAACATGTTCCAGGGACAGGTAGGATGGGTCTTCCGCAAGGAGGTACGGCTTTCCTGTCTTAGTCCAGCTCGTGGGCACACTCACTCGCTGTTTACAGTGGGACTCGTATCCTAAACTGCCCCCAACGATGTCATTCCCTCCGCACAGGTTGGGTCGGGGTCTCTTCTACGTGAACTCCTTTGAGCCGTAAGTACACCTGATTGTGCGAATGCAACACAGCTAATCTCGGCACTAACAGCTTCATCTCGACCATGGAGACCGAGATCATCTCTTCGCGCAACATCGTCGAAGAACTGCTCCAAGACAAGTTCGGTGCCAGCATCTGCGCTTCGTCGACGTTAGATAATAGGACTCCCCTTGATGATAGTGGCTTTGTCTATGGCTGGGACTGTTGATCGACTGGTTGAGTGATAAGTTATCGGGCTGGGCTCTTTTGTTGCTAGCATGCGCCGTGAATATTGATACGACTACGACGAGATTGGGACCGTGATCTAATTAGAACACAGCGTATTCATTGCATCACTATTATTTACATCAAATACCAGTCATTTATTGATTGAACACAGATAATGAAGACAACAAAATGGACTCGAGCTGACTGAGTGTCTTGTGCCGACCTCCTTTGCGAGACTGACTATCGTAGGAAGATTAATGAAGGGGGAAATATTGTGGCCGAGGGTTGGAAGTATGATGTCAAATGATCTACTCGACGCCTAGGTGGCGTCGCCCGGCAATCTTCTCAGGTACAGCCATGAAGGAGTCGAGCATCGCTAGTCGATCGCCGTGCAAGCCAATCTCATGCTTGTTGTGTCGGTCGATAGGATGCGCGCCTAGCACGCTCATCCGAATGTTCTCTAAGCCACTCGACTGCTTCTTGCTGGATTTTTCAGGGCGCCCTGCCCACTCCTTGAAGTCGCGGCCAACCTCAATATAATCCGTCGCGTATTCGCCAATCTTAATACGGCGTACAGGTAGTGAGACATTGAACATCGTCGTGAGAAATAACAGTCGCACCTGATCCTCGTCCATACCACACGCTTCGGCCGCCTCGGTTGCCCGAAGGCATAGGACGGGTATCATGTCGAGAAATTTAACGATGAGCAACGTCACGGCAAACGTGTAGCTGCAAGTCGCGCACACGTACGCAAACTGGATATAAAACTGCTTCCAGTTGTGGTCAAGCCAGCCACCGGGTATAGAGGTGTTAACGCCATCCAAAGCGATGATGTTGCTCTTCGCGAAGAAAGCGTTGAACATCAGGCCGAGAATGCCGCCAATACCATGAGCGGCAAATATATCAAGCGCATCGTCGATGCGGAACCAGAACTTCACTATCCGCAGCGAACGGTGAACACAATCAGATACGAGAATCACGAAACTATGACGGAGACGCACGTCTGGTGGCGTAATTACAGGTCACACCGGCTACAACACCCATGATGAGAGCTGCCCAGGGTGGGATATAACCCGACGCAGAAGTGGCGGCCACCAACCCTGCAATCGTGCCCGAGCAGAATCCGACCATACTCCACTTGCCCTCGTACCGGAAGTCTAGCAAGCACCAAACGATTCCGCCAGATGATGCTGCGAGCATGGAGTTCCAAACTGCCATTACTGCACGCAGGTTGGCACCGAACGCGCTGCCACCATTGAACCCGACCCAACCAAACCACAGGATGAAGGTGCCCAGTCCGACCATGGAGATATTCTGAGGCCGGAAATTGTGCAGCTCTTTCTCGCTTCGGGGACCGAGCGCCCAAGAGTATACCAGGCCAGCCACACCACTGCCGATCTCGACTGGTCCACCGCCTGGCAAGCGCACGAAGCCAGTCAGCTTGGCCCCAGACACGACTTGAAGAGTACGCTCTTATCGACTCACCAGCGAAGTCCATAACGCCCCACTTGAACGCCCAACCATTTATGCCCCATGCCCAATAGGCAAGCGGGCAGTACACGAGTGTCATCCATGTGAATGTGAAGACCAACGCCGGGAGCATACGACCGCGTTCCGCCAATGCTCCCATGATTATGCCGATCGTCACACAGGCGAATTCCATCTGGTAGAAGCTGTACAACAGCTCCGGGATCAGAGGAGAACCCGGAGACGGTGCTCCCAATACATGTTGAAGACCAAAATTTCTGAGGTTTCCAATGAAGCCATTGGTCGCGGTGGAAGAGAAGGCGAGCGAGTAGCCCCAGAAGAACCACTGGAAGACGGTGACAGCATTGGCCGCAGCCACTGCCCAGATGAGAGATAATGCAGATTTCCTTCTGGACAACCCTGAGTAAAGAAAGCCTGGAATGAGAGATAAGATAGCGCGGTCAGCACGAATAATTTTACTGAATGACCAGAGGTCCACCACAGCGAGATACGGACCAAGTCCAGGAACCATAAAAAATGCCACTGCCCCTGAGAAGATGATAAACGAGACATCTCCTCGATTAAATCTGGAAGAGATAAGATGAAATTAAACACAAGTTAGGTGCAATGGACGCTAGAGAACCCACTGTGATTGATCTACATTCCCTGCTGTGGTTTAGCGTCGTAAGTTTCGACCGGTATCTTAGGGTATTTTGGGTCCTCGAAGTACTCACAGGTGGTTGTTGACGACATGTCCAGCACTGAAGATCGTCCACTTAGAATAAGGGCGTGTTTGTGCAATCGAACCTGCAGAAGACGAAAATGAAGAAGCAGAAAGAAGGGCGTGAAGTTGAAGAAGAGGAGAGAAAGTAGAGTGCTTAGATGAGGGTGTCTGCATCAATTTCCCACTGCCAGGCAAGCGAGAGTGCCCGCATCGATCCCCCTTTGCTGCTAGGCTAGGCAAGCGGCAAAGATAGCCTCTCATTCGCCGATTACTTCCATGCTTCGGCGATTTCAGCAACTTCGACATGGCATCGGACGCGGATGATACCGTCATTTCTCTGTCCGGTACACAACGCATCCGGCATGAACCGTGTCGGGTGCACTGAAGTTGCCCGTTTTACGCAAGTTTGCGATATGTCGACTTTACAGTCGCCGAAGCTGTCGACGTTGACAGTTCAAGAGGAACATTTAGGGCCGATTTCGACCGTAGACACGAACCAGGAAGCGTCTTTCTCCACCCATCTACAAGACCTACCTATTATAGCCACTGCCGTCCAGAGCGCTCGTCTCGGGCTGCTCGGGACAGTTCGGCTCAATTCCACGTCTGCTCAGGAACCTCCATAGTGGCAGAATCACCGTCTCACTGTTCCATTTTTCTTATCGGGCAATCCGCAGCTTTTATTGATGTCCATGAAAATAGCGAGCTCCTGCATTCTAAGCGTACGTACGATTTGAAGTTCGAGCGACATTCGTGTCCGTACTCCGAAGGCTAGCTAAGCACAACCCCTCAATGTTTATCATAGAAAACAGGACACCCGAGTCACCTAATCGAGGATATCGTGTCGGTCAAATCGCATGTATTCTAATCAACTCCGTGATCTGTATGAGCCATCGCGATGACGACGGATCGATTCGCAAACATTGATCTGAGTATCGATAGCAATGGAAAGTCTGACTCGGACCCTAAATTCACTAGCGTATCATGCATGAGGTGGTACTGTACTATGAGAGAAATCGGCATGAAAGGGCCGAAAGATGATGCTGGAGTCGTCATTATATAGTAGACTTATAGTGCGCGAATCACGTGCATTTTGCAAGAGGGAATGGACTGATTTTTTGCGAGCCAATGAGAGGGGGTGATTTATTTGAAGAAAACAAAATCTAGTATTCGTCCTTCAGCTGTCACTCCTCCGCACTGGCGCTACCATGGCGCATCTTTTCCGGGAACACTTCTCCTCAGCCTCCATTCCTTCATTCACAGCACAGGCGCAGCTGCATAGAATTCCCCTTCCTTCGTTTCTCGCGTCTGCATCGCTTGCGGTGACATGGGTGTATACTACTGTAGCAATCATCGTCGCATTGTTGGCTTTGGAGCAGTCGGTATACCGATACAAGAAACGCCATCTGCCTGGTGACCGCTGGACCATCCCAATAATTGGCAAGTTCGCCGATTCTATGAAACCTACGATGGAGGGATATATGAAACAGTGGAATTCGGGCGCATTGAGTGTGCTGAGCGTGTTCAACATGTGAGTTCATATTTGGTAGTACATCTCTGTCTTTATCTAACACGTATATGTGTTCAGCTTCATCGTTATGGCATCTTCGAACGAATACTCTCGAAAAATTCTCAATTCTCCTACGTATGCCGAACCTTGTCTTGTTCACTCCGCGAAGCAAGTTCTTTTGGCAGACAACTGGTAAATATCTTGAGTATGTCGAGGAATTCAGAACGCAGCTCAAAACTTTCCTAAGGGTATTCTTGACTGGCAAAGAGCATGTTGAATATCGACGCGGTCTGAACGCACTCTTTACTCGTAAAGCACTGGGGTATGCTGTCGACTGCACTAATTCAATTGCATGCATGCCTGACGTAACTTCCCAGAATGTATTTCAATATAATGGATACAATAACGCGTCGGCACATCGAGCAATGGCTGAAAGCCGCTGCTGCCAATCCAGAGCCACAGCCTATTATGATGACCATCCGCAACCTCAATATGGAGACATCATTGCGCGTGTTCTGTGGTAGCTACTTGCCACAACATGCAACACAAGAGATCAGCGACAAGTACTGGCAGATCACTGTCGCTCTTGAGCTTGTCAACTTTCCTCTTGCTATTCCGGGCACGAAGGTCTATGGCGCGATACAGGCGCGCAAGGTCGCAATGAAGTGGCTTGAGCTGGCGGCATCCAGGAGTAAGGAAGCTATGGCACAAGGAAAGGATGCCGAGTGCATGTTAGACGAGTGGGTCAAAATTCTCGCTGATCCTGCTTACAAGGGCCGTCGCGAATTCAGCGACCGCGAGATGGCCATGGTTATCCTCTCCTTCTTGTTCGCAAGCCAGGACGCCATGAGCAGTGGTTTAATTTACGGTTTCCAGCACCTTGCAGATAGTCCGGACATCTTGGCCAAGGTTCGACAGGAGCAAGAGCGAGTTCGTGGCGACGACCACGACAAACTGCTTACGCTGGATATGTGGGATGAAATGCCCTACCTTAAAGCGTTTGTGAGGGAAAGTTTAAGGGTCAAGCCTCCTGTCACGATGGTTTGCCTTCAGATCTTCACAGATGAACGAATATTCATGATTCATATGTTTAGGTGCCTTATAAGACGACAAAAGCAATGCCAATCGCGGACGACTATACCGTTCCAGCGAATAGCATGGTTATTCCTTCTTTCTATAACTCGCTACACGACCCCGAAATCTTCCCAGATCATGACTCCCTCCTGCCAGAGCGGTGGCTCGATCCCAATAGCTCTGCCAACACTAATCCCAAGAACTATCTCGTTTTCGGCAGTGGTCCTCATAAATGTATCGGTATAGAATATGCTATGATGAATATCGGGATAGTGTTGGCGACTGCGAGTGTGCTTGTGGACTTCGAGCACAGGCGTACGCCCGACAGCGAGAAAGTTCGGTCAGTCTTTGTGTTTGTCTCTAAATCTTGTAACTGTTAAGTGAACATGGACTGTCTTCTAGCATCATCGCTACGCTTTTCCCAGAGGATGGATGCCTTCTCAAATTCAGCCCTAGGCCACGACCTTGAATAGTGCCTCTTGCGCCGTAGGGCCTCGTTTAGTAAGAATAATGTTGTCCGTATATCATCTCGTAGGATTGCATTTGGCCTCTGCATACCTTAGTATTTTCCGGACAGTAGCATTATACCCACCATTTCTCCAGCGTAAAGGAAACTGCGGATGTCATCTGACAGGTAGCTTCATGTGTCCTGAGCATCACGGTTAGTGGACCACGCTGAACACATGCACGTAGCAAGTGAAGCTTTCGTCAAGATGTCATTGTGGTCTTGTTATTATGTCCCGCTCTTCTCTGCTGCATCTGAATTCAAGTTGTATGGGATTCTGACATCAGTCCAGCTATTGGGCTAATCGCTTTGATTTCATTGTTGGAAAAGGATACAGTTGACTACCTCATAATGCATGGTCCCAATAGGGCAATATGCACTAGTGTAAAGACCTGTTGCATTGTAACACAGAGTAATAGAAGATCAATAGAGGGTCATCTGTGATGGTATACATAAGTTGCAACAGTAGAAGTAAACAATCCTTTATCTACCCATGGGATGGATCCATGTTCCTGAGGAGCATGAGGGGACAGCCAATTTTGACATGAATGTGTGCAAGGGGAAGGCCAGAGGCATTGATGGAGTTGAGATATTCAATGGGGTAATCCTTCTGGCCACTCTTGACTGTGTCAGCACTGAGGAGACTGATGTCTTCTCCAGGAAATTGAGCAAGGACAGCAGAGTTAAGATCATCAACAGTGTCATTGGAGAGTATGGTGCTATCCAGGAAATATTGGCCAGGCTTTCCACCTGCACCTCCAATCCCAGGATAGATGGTGTCAATGAGCTTCTCCACAGTGTTCTCTGACAGGCACATGGAGTTGGGGAGTTTGAGGAATGAGTTTGTGCCACTTGCATTGAGTCCAGCTCCAGCACCCACTTGAAGCAACCATTGAGCAAATGCATCACTGCCTGGTGTGTGGTCAAGACACATATTCTGCTTGAGATGCAGGATGGTGGTGCTTCCCCAGAGGTAGGAGCAGCAAAGGGAGGCATTGACTATCTGCTGCCTGGAACCCTTAGGAATGACAGGGAGGATTTGGTGAAAGTCACCCCCAAAAAGCACAGTGATCCTGTAAGGGTTTAACATGCAGTCAAGTGGTCAAACACCTATACGATGAGTTGGTGGAGCCCTAGGTGAAGCCCAAGGTTGGAGAGCAAATAGACAGGGTAAGACAAGTTGAAAGACTTGCAGGACTTTAGTGAGACATGCTGAAGATCCAGAAGTACCATTGATTGTACAAGAGGATAAGCTTAGAGCTTATCTGTCAGGATGCCTCTGGTCCTTCCCCATTTTTCCCCTATTTTTATCTATTTATCTGAAGACTCATTCCTTCGTCTTCATACTTACTGTTACAATTACCAGGACTTATTTTTCCTCTTTACCTTACCACTTACTTTCCACACCAGTTATCATCGTCTTCATCACTTGACAAGTGGTATTCCTCCATATTCCATTCTATTCCCATCATTTGTTCTATCTTTGCTATCTCTGACTCATCCACCTCACTGATTCCATGAGGTGGATAGCCATTGCTTCTATCCATTCTATTTTTAGCTTGAAACTCGTTCTGACTCATTTCACTTCTATTCTCACATCCTTATCTCTGACTCATATCCCTGTGATCCTATTGAAGGATAAGGGATTACTTACATCGAACACCTGTGCACAGGAGGGAGCCCTGCCCTCAAGTATCATGTATAAATACCATACCAGATTGTGAGGATAAGCCAAGCTTATCCTCTTGTACAATACAGCATACTTGTCATCTGGATCTTTAGCAAGTCAACTCATCTCTATAAGCCTTCCTTTATCAAAGAGCTTATAAACACTCGTCTAACTCACTCTCAAACCTTGGGCTTTGCCTAGGGCTCCACCATTTTGTCTTAGGTGTTTGACTGCTCACCTGTGTGTTGAACCCTTACATTAGGATAAGCTTTAGCCTTATCTGAAGCCATTGACAATTGTGGATCATATGATCCCCAACCCACTTCCATCTGGTATCCACTGGAGCACTCACTCTAGATTGTACATTGCAGGAATCCAAGGACCTGTCACTTACATAGGAGATGACAACTGGGAAACCACTGAGGGTGACATTCTATACTTCCCCTCTCACACGTTGATGTGTGCTGTCTGGATAAGACAACAGATGAAGGGCGAGCCTCAGGCGGCCTCCTGCTTTGTGCTCTTGAGGGGAAAGGGGGACAACTAAAACTTGATTCTTCCCTAGCTACAGTAAAGTATATATA
>QLPM01003549.1:0-22363 GCA_003314695.1 Albatrellus sp. MG142
CGCCGTTGAGGGACCTGCCATTGAGGAACCTGCCGTTGAGGAGCCTGCCGTTGAGGAACCTGCCGTTGAGGAACCTGCCGCTGAGGAGCCTGCCGCTGAGGAGCCTGCCGCTGAGGAGCCTGCTGTTGAGGAACCTGCCGCTGAGGAGCCTGCTGTTGAGGAACCTGTGATCGAGAAGCCTGTGGCTAAGGAGCCTGTGGTCGATGAGCCTGGGGTCGAGGAGCCTGTGGCCGAGGAGCCTGTCGTCGAGGAGCCTATTGCTGATGAACCTGTTGCTGATGAACCTGACACAAACGAGCCCTCTCTTTCTCCAGAACCGTTCGCCGAAGAACCCGTTGCCGAGGTTGTACTTTCGGTAACAGAGAAAATACCTGACACGGATGGCCGGACTATCCCGGCCACTACGGTTTCCGCGACACTTGAGGTCGAAGAATTGTCTGCCGCTGCAGATGAGCCTCCCCAAATACCGCCGTCAGTTGTGGAATCCCTATCCCTGGCAGTCGATGTATCTACGTCTGTAGTTGTTGCGCCTGCGGTGTCTGAGACGCAAGGTCCTGCTGTCAAGGAGAGCACTGCGGCCGATGCTACAATGCTTGCCGAAGCAGTTGCTGCGAGAGAGCCTTCTCCTGTTGACACTAACGATCCCGCTCTACCCGATTTGATTGCCACCACTAAGGGAGAAAAGTCCATTGTATCCATTGGGGACGATGCACCAGCCGAGAATCATGCTGCCGTCGCGGACAACTCACAAACAGCCCAAGATATACCTTTGGAACCTGGCGACCAGGAATCCCCGCAGGGAAGGCTTCCAGCGGGCCCCGCATGCGAAGAGCTTGCAGTTACTGAACCTGTGAAGATGGACGTATCCGCAGCGACCGAGCCTGTTGTTAAGGATAACTCGGAGCATGTTGAACAGAAGGCACCGGATGGAGAGGCTGATCAAAGTACCCCTTCTGAGGGTTGTGCTCTGGAAGAGACCGCAAACGCGTTAGAAGGTATTGCCGGCGCATACAACACCTCTGCCATCCGCTTACTGATATTCACACTAGGCACCACCACGCATGACATTGCACAGGAAACACCTGAGGCGACTGGCGAGCCAGTTGACGAGTCGGAAGCATAATCAGACGACCTGCTTTTTTTCTTATCTTTTTCTTTTTCTTTCCTTTCTCGGACAGCATATTGAAGCTGATTGGCATTGGAGTATACCACGCTCGTCATACCCTTCGCGCTTTGCTAGTATCTCCCCTCCGCTCGTTTTCCGTCACATTATTGGATACGTTTCGCGACACGATTCTACTTGACCTCATTCGTTCCGACCTCTCTTTACTCTCACCCCAAACCACATCGCGCCAATGCCTTTTCGCACTTACGTGGCCGATGGTTGTACGAAATTACTACGAATCACCTTGGAATCCGCATCCTTACATTGGTCCGCTTATAATTCCCCCATATGCATGCATATCTTTGTTATGATGCTGTTAAGACTGTCGTTAGTGCGATACACCCTGTGCTCAGTGCTCGTTAAATATTATTTAACCTGGTTGGGATCGTTCAGCTGGTGGCTGTGTCGGCATGATTGTTACAGACTAGAATGGCCATAGAGATGCTCGGATATCTACTATATACGCAGAGAATGCACTAACCCAAGCCTCAACCCGAAACGGGCATCACAGAGAAGACATCCGAACATAGGAGAGCTATGCGCAGTGTGCACTGGCGAGTGGGACGATTGTTCTGGCAACGCCTTGCCAACCACCTGAGGGGTGAACAGAATTTTACGTTGGGAAATGTTAACTACTTGCAAAACGGAGACAGAGAGGCTGTCGATTGCCGATTCAGTTGCTTATCCGTGTTGGGATCACAATGCCTTGGACCACATGCGCATGCGGTGCGACGCGTCGCACCCGGCGTATCACCCGAGTCACCAGGACGTCAGCTATTCTTGCTCTTGCGCCGGAGTTCTGCCAAACCTGAATATGCGCGAGTCGCACGACTAGCATCTTCCACTCTGGATCTGAGCAACATAAAACCTACTCGTGAAGGCTCCACAACTTCGAATCCACTGGCAAATTATCTCACAGATCTAGGTGTTGAGAGGTCGAGCACCTTACCATTACGCGTCTGATGTAGCTAACATGTACCGAAACCGTAACCGTATGACATCCTTTGGACGAAGGATCTTTGTAAGTGGGATTGCGACGGGTGAGGACGTGACAGCAGGATCATCGTGTTCGCTACGCGGCCCCCGACCCCCTGTTGGGCGGGGGTAAGTAGGGAGTAGCTACGGGGATGTCTGAACGTGCGGTGTCAATGTATGCTAATATTATGTGAGAGCGTAAACGCGTGGCTTACTGGCCCCGCGGGAGAGCTCCTAGTCTGTGCACGGGCGGCTCTCACAGGACCCCGGTGGCATACTGCCCGCGCTGATCGGTGGGTACAATGAGAGAACAAACTGTTGCAAGATGCGCCTAAAGGTGGGCGTTGAGGAAGAAGTGTCCCAAGTTATCTATGGAAAGAACCTACGAGTCCGCCCCATTCGGTGAAGATAATTGTTGAGAAATGGCGAAGCTATATTGCGCAATAACGGCTTCGGTACCCAGTGTCCAGAAGTGCTCCAGCGCCGACTCGGATACATGAACTATATTCTCCTGTACAGCTTTTGCTAACGGTGAGTCGCGCCTATCTCCCTTTGCCTTTCTCATGTTTTCTTCATCGGCGACAGGCGTCTATCATAACTCGTATGAGCGCCGATCACTCCAGAGAAGACGCACTGCGGATACGTCAGCAGTACTGCCATAGAACAAAGCACTGGCATGAGCAGAAACGCATTAAAGGCTGCCAAATCAGTGGGAACGGGATCACAATCATGATTGTGATGTATTGTCTAGTAACAGACACGTTACTACTCTGTGGATGACTCGGATGTATGTGTCCAAGCGTAGCACCAGGTACGTCACACAGATCATCTCAACTTCTCTTATCGATGACTAAATCATATAGTAGCTCAGCAAAGGACAGCGTACATCCCCATATTCGGCTGGTACAGAATATATGTTGAACAATATTGTTTTTTTAGCTTCTTGTGGTCCCAGTAGGACTGTCCTCGTCGAGTAAAAGGGGCGTCTACCTGGCTGCACATCATGAATTCGTCGCAAGTCTCGAAACCCTCACTCTACTATGCCATCACTGCACCTTCTTAGTCTTTGGTTATCCTGTCCACCGCGTTATCCATATTCTACAGTACTGTTACCTTTACTGCTAGCATGACGGTGATATGGGTCCAATCGACCTCCATTGATCTGTCCTTCATTGGGCCTGTGATATGAACATCTCTATTATACTGGCTTATGAAAAGTATGTCACCCAATTCTGCAGAGTCATAGTCTCCAATGGTGTACTGACACTGCTCCAAGTCACAGCAAGGTAAACGGCTACTTACTTGTACATAGCATGGGTTGACCTAGAATGCTTGAATCACTTCATCACCAGTGCCATCTGTCCGATAACGTGATTAACTGGGCGCCAGTGTCGTACGACATGTGTATGTCTTGATCCATCGTTCGAGTTTGGTGGGGATTCTGATAGAGGTCTGCGACATCCAGCTGCCAGGTTTAGGTTGGGAGTTGGCCTCGGAATTTCGGTCTCGACTCTCTGCATCTACCGTCATCTGTGCAGGGTCACAGTAGTTCAGACGGTCGTGATCACTCGGGCAGAGAAGCGTCGCGACATGATCATCGACCCCTTGCTCTGCATCGGTCTCCCAGTACTGCAGATGATTTTGGGTGCATTTCATTTGCCTACTTGAAATCGATCATCGAATCCACCAGCGTATATCGTCCAGTATAACCATTTTAATATAGCTGCAGACATCAGCTGCTATCCCTCCATTTGGGACACCCCCCCTGCATATCTGCTCGTGCATGTGTGGGCAATAGTTATTGGACTGGTCACCAAAGTATACTGTGGTATGTGTTTCGTCGTACGATACAAGGGGCTCACCATCAAGATCTTATACATTCATCGTAAGCGACTTTCCCGGCGAGGTCAGGTGTCAACTCAAGCCAGTACTCCCGACTGACGGCCGTTGCCGGTACTAAATGATCTCCACGGTTCCAGAAAGAATATTCACCATGATCTTGAACATCTGGAATGGTGACTACCCATGGAAGGGCTGGTCGTACATGCACTCGAGCTTCTCACATGTTGAGCAAGTGCCACCCACTGAGTGGATGATGAGGTCCTGGGCATGTTGCACTCAGTCATAGGCCCTGGAGTTTCCAAGTGTGGACGTGCCACCAGCTGCAGTCACCCGCCCTAGCCCTAGAGCCCCCCACGTCGCCATCGCCGTTACACTGCCATGACATGGACACGCCCCGGTCGGCATCTCATGGGCACTAACAACATTAATATTACTTGAAGACACATCCTGTTGGAATAGCAAACTGGCGCATGTACGCGCGCGCATATTTGTTACCGTACGCTAGTATTTGTTTTCAGCCGCATGCTGCGGATTTGTGAGTACTGTACAGTTTCGAACTTTCTTTCGTTGATCCCTAGTGTAGATATCTTTCCCTCGGTCATTCTGGGTATGCTTGACTGAGGTTGTGTGCTAGCTTGCTGGGATTTATAACACATCCTTCCCTACATTCACATCACTCAGCAGTGCACTCCTCAAGAACTTGGAATACCCACCAATGCCTTTCTTCCTGCCATTTCACCTTTTGCGCACTGGTGCCCTCAAAGGACTTGAGTATGTCTCCTGATTTGGTTCCACCAAAGGGCATTGGTTCCACCAAAGGGCATTGGTTCCACCAAAGGGCATTGGTTCCACTGCTTTGACCTTTGGGAGATTCACCCATATCATCTTTTTGGGTGCATGTTTCAATGCTGCTACTCCTTCAGCTTCTTTCTCTCTCTGATAGATCTTTTGGGGCAAACTTTTCCATGGTTTCTGTACGTTATAATTTAGATATTAAGTTGGTTGTCCCACCTATTTTTCTCAACTGGTCTGGAGGTGCATATAGGTTAGGCTGTCCTGACCAGTGTTGCACAGTGCATGCCCATAGTATACTGTGTATTACAGTAGTAGTAGTAGTAGTAGTAGCAGCATGGACCCTACTTATTCCAGAGAGTACCCGCCGTCACGAAAAGCAAGGCATTAGTAGAGTTAATTTGTTGCTACGATATAGATATACTTCTTTCCCTCCAAGGGTATGTAAGAACCCAGCACAACGGATGGGGGTGAACTCAACTACAGGCTTCATCATACCTTACGATCCAAGGCTCTAATTGCCCTGGCAATTCTTGCTATCAGATAATACAACACTGTCCGTACCTGCTAGTGCCACGTGCCTTACACTATTACTTCAGTCTTGTCCATCCCATACATAGTACTCAAAGATATTGTTCCACCAACGCACTTCTCCAACCCCCTCGCCCGCATCAGCAAGGAGTCCTACCGTGGTCTGAACCTCATCTCGACAGACGGCGCCCAGCGTCTCAGCTTCCAACATCATTTCTGCGACGAGGCCAGCAGGTACATGCTCGTCCCACGCGACCTCGAGCGTTGTCCGCGGACCCGTCGCTCGTATGAGCTGATCTATGCGGGCAGCGAATGCACTAGGCGTATATACGGGCGTATGTAGAACGCTGAGGCCGCTGGAGGTAAATGTACGGACGCATATCGACGGATCAGTATAAGCAGCCAAATGAGGCAGCACTTGTAGAAATGTCGCGGGCGGAATGAGCGCTGTATATCGGAGGACGATTAGGGAGGCACTATACATAATGTCACTAATGGGAGCGGTACTCACCGACCCCGCGGGCACGGTTCCATCCTCCCCATACTTCGTCAAGCCCTATAATCCCGCGCTCACGCATAATTCCTACTCCACCCTTAGCACCAGTTCCTTGCAGGACACCCGCCAGCTCTCGCGCCAGTTCCTCGTGCCAGCGCTTCTCGTCGCGAATCATGTCAAGTGTAACTGGGGTATTCTCCATTTGCAGGCCTAACTGTGCGAGCGATGACCGGATAAAAGTTGCCTCTTCCGGCTCGGTAGATGGTACTAGTGTCGACGTGGAAGAGAATGCTGATGCTGCGAGTGTAGAGCCAGATATCGATGGGAAGTTCGCAGCAGACGAGTAAGGATTTGAAGCAAGAGAGGAGGAGGCTGTTAGACGTTCGTTCAGCTCGCCAGCTAGGCGAACCATGTCGCGAGCTTTCACCATGAGCGCCTCCAGATCTTGAAGTGCATCATTCATGTCAGTTTGACGAGTTTGCGCGGATGACTCGACAGTATGAAGTAGACGATCTAAGATCAAGTGGGAGTAAGCCGATGAGATCTTTTTATAGGTGACGAACGCGCATACGTATGCCGGACCGCTCTGCTCCTGATGTCTCAAGACTCTCACTCACAGTGCGCACCTATCAATTAAGTTAAAAGAAAATAGACCATATACCGTCACACACTCACCACCCAAGCTTTCCCAAGTAAACTCCGTTTCATAGCGGCGTAAAATGTCTTGTCGCCTCCCTTTCTGAAGCTCAATTTCACCATCGCAGTATCATCATCACTAGGATGGGGGGAAGTTGGCCGCGACGTGGGAGCTGATTTCGCCGCATGCTGCGAATGAGGAAGGAGTGTACCACAGATCTCGCATGCAGAAGAGGAAGGATGATTGAGAAATGTACATGCAGTACACGCGACTTCTTTCTGTGCAGGGGTACGCGCCGGGGAAACGGGGAGCGATATGGATGGATATTGAGTGGAAGAAGGTACAGGTACAGGGGCGGCAGATGCTGGTCTTGGCGGCAAAAAAATTGATTTACTTCGTGGGACGCCGCACAAAGAACACTTTGCCGCCGCGGGGCTCGACCCTGGTGGATTTCGAAAATTGCAAACCTCGCAAATCCAGCTTTCACCTTCGGTGTCACCCTCATTGCCGATCGATGCGGGAGATGATGAAGCAGAAAGATGAAGTGTGATCTTCGGAGATGAAGTGAATAGTCCGGCGTAGTAATCGGTTCGTAGAATTGACGACAGATCGAGTTCAAATGACCGGGAGTGTGGTTTGACAGAGTCAATATAGAATATTCGATGGGTCGTTACATGAGCTGTGCCGTTTTGGTGATGGGGCGATTTCTGCGTGCTAAGTAGTTATTAAGAATGACGGAGGATAGTTAAGACATGCCGATAAGGAGTGGTGAACGCAACACAACACTTGGCGTAATGAACATTGGGGTGCACATAGCTAAAAGCACCAGCGCTGCCATTAACCGTAGTGCTGCCGGTTCGAAGACACTCATCGTCACCACATGCCCACCGTTGAAATTGTACGAGGGCTGCGGCAGCGATGTCTAAAACAAGCTTGCGATAACAGAATTGTCATGCGAAAATGATGATAAGCAATGTCATAAGTCAGAAGCAGCATGTACTGCCGGACATTAGACTGCAAGTTATGCACGATAGGAAACATAGACAGAGGGAACAAGTGCGCTGTGACAGAAAGTGCAAGTGCCAAGACGCCAAAAGATCTAGTAAGCTTGGGGAGAAACTCGTACCCATCATATATGCCAACGCCATCCTGACTTGACAAGTGCTCTTCATCTTCGTATAGCAACGCGGGAACAGGGATTGTTCCATCAACAAGCTTTGTGTACTTGGAAAATGCCATCAAGCACATGCAGGGCGCTGCGATAGTTTCGACGCTCGAAATCAAGTTCGGTGGCTGTAAGGCATAGGGGACGAGGACTTAGTGGTGCGGTAAATATACCCACGCTCCTCCTGCACTTGCCTTATCTCTTCAAGTTCGCATGTTCTCCCTCCTTACGGTTCGTATAGTATCATCCATGTCCGATTTCTTACTCCTCCTGCCAGACGTCGAGTAGCAGCAACTCATGATGGTCACGAGCAGATGCTAACCTGCCTCGCTATCTTTTTCAACCCCTCGAATTGCTATCCGACGCTGCCCATACCCATTACCTTGTCATGTTCGCACTTGACTTCGCCCGCCTTGTTCTCCTCGCACCTTAGTGTGCAGAAATATAGCGTCATGTGTCCTTTGGGAGCATCGTGACGGTCTCGCTCGCCGGCCACGTCGCTGTCACTCTTTCATGCCCTCGATGCTACCCGCGCCAGAGCACAAGACTCACCTCGTGCGCAAGACTCTACCTCCCCAAACTCCAAGATTAGACGTGATCAGTTCGCAGTTGCGACGCACACCGTTGTGGTAGCGGCCTAGGCCCTAGGCGACACCTGCCGATTGATTTTTTTACGCAGAGCAGACTGATGTCGTCATCTTCCCCGTCATTTTTCGCACCTGTATAACGCTAACTACTAGTTGTGTTTATCCACCGACCACCACTTATTATGTCGCCAATGACTTAAATCTGTGACGCCTCTCTAAATGTGGCCATCACCCCTCCTACGCACCATCATGCCGTTGTGATCGATCCGAATCCAAACCATCGTGCGCCTGTGCTTACCATCAGCAGCATGGCGTCCTCTAGGGGGGAAAAAATTAACATAAAAGTGACAATTCTAATGCTGCGAGTGCATGTTCTGCCCTGATAATGATGGTGGATGCAAGCCGCGCGTGCTAGTCGACCAGCTATGTGAGATCAACACAAACGAGGGCCGATATGCATGGGCTGGTAAGGTGGTCGTCCGTGTTTCAACCTAACAGTTTGAGTCATTCAAACGATATCTCAATAGTGTTGCCAGATTGCTGCCCCCTCATTAGTAACCCCGGCCATTGTTTTCTTCTTCTCTAGGCTTCACTTAGTAGGTTGCCATCAAAATCCGACATTATACAAAACCCTTGCGGTCCCGCAATTATCGCCTCTCATTCGCCCCTCAAGTGCGTTCTTGGTGAGCAAAATAAGCTACATTGGTGCATTAATATTGTCCATTTGCGACCGACCGACGACGGCGATGACGACTGGAGACGCCGCTTCGTTGTACACCATCCACTGTGCCCGTCTCTCCTCGCTTCCTGCTCTCGTCCCAGCCTCTTGTCAGCACATATTCCTTCTTCAAATCTGAAGGCGGACAATACTACAAACTGTCAACTCCCCTGCCATACCCAAGCATTCCAAAGTTCGACCTCCCGACTCCTTTGCACCCGCTGCTCTTCTCAAAACCTTCGATGAATCTTCTCCCTCCTAGTCGCAATAGGCTGCGGCCCACACCGAGCTACGTAGTCAAGGTTTGTGAAGGAGACTAACACCAAGCACCCTGACGGTCGACGCCCCTGCATCCACACGTACGGCTTCATACACACTCGTCGGCTGCCTATTCCGTCGTGCCCCTCTCCTACCACACTTCCCGCTTCGTAAGCAGGATCATTGTATGTGCCAGTTTTTCGCACTCCTACGTCCACTTCTCTTCACCAGCCCTCGTCCACTGTATTTGAGTCTGCGGCTATACAGGACCAGCCCGTAGCGATGTGCACCATTGAAAACTTCCAGGGGGTATCTTCGGAGGCAGATACGGATGCCGCGCATCCCCTTACCCGCGCGCTTGTCATGAATTTGGTTGGGAAGGTGACATGGCAGGATGTTCCCCCATCTTGGTCTCGATACCCATGAGAACGATATGCTGGAAGCGCCGCGTATGAACATGGATAGCACCAAGGGTAAGCGACGAATGAAGATGAAGAAGTACCAGATGAAAAAGCGGAGAAAGCCCCAATAGGCGCGACAATGAAGTTGGGCGGTGATGCGGTGGTTCCGGACATTGTTGCGCGGCCTCTCGCACAGATTGGTTCAAAATTGTTCCCATGCTACGTCTATTCACTGCCATGTTCTCAGCCAACTCGTGCATGCAATCATACTGAAGCCCTACAACGTTCTCGGCGTTCTTGTATCCCATCTCAAGGAGAAAAAATACGATAGATCCAAACCCTTCGTCGCCGTATATAACTGATGTATGTAGTTTTTCATATTTTCCGCCGCACTCACCTACTTTTGTGGCTTATATCTTCGTTGTGGACTGTTTCAAGGACTTTTCCATCGGCACGGAGGTTAAGCCCCTTGTAAATGTTCGAATAAGCATGTCTCACTATCCAGCCAACAGAACACTGATCAGGCAGCGGAAGACCCAGGCTTAAGCGGCAGTCATGCATCTCGGATTGAAGTGTACGCGATGTGGACCCTCAAGCTCAGGGACAAACGGATGACGTCATGAGCGGCCCTGAGTTCAACATGCAGGTCCTAAAGAAGACGGACCCTGGCAGAATTAGGTATGCCCCTCGATACTCTGTTCCCTTGTCTGGCGGCACATTCACGTTGGACGCTAAGATCAACGGTGTACTATGGCGGTCCACATTTGGGATTCACCTTTACATCGTCTGAAAGAAAGCAGTGAATCTTGCGTTCCATCGTTTTGGATTGGATGCCTCGCCTAGCGTACGCAAATGGACGTAAGTGTGTGAAGTCGGCGCTCGTCCATCGTTGCATTTCATCCATCGACACAACATCGTGTACATCACAGGCGGGAAAGATCCGACATGTGGGAAGAGGTGCCTGTTGCTCAAAATTACATCGCGTGCCGCCTACTTTAAAACTAGCCATTATTCGCTTACCAGTACCTCATTGCGTCTTGGCCGGGGGAATGAACCATGCCCGATGAGGTTGAGGCTGGAATTGATCTCACAGGAACCGAAGTGATTTCCCTCACTATGCGAATTTAGGCTTCAACTGCGTTCCTGTGCCTCACTTCGCTAGCCAGTGGTATCGGACCTCGCAGGCTTCAGCTTTGGGCCATGCTTTGACGTACCAAACACTCTACAGCAACTACACTGCACCTACCAATGCCACCTGTTCAAATACTTGAAAGAGCTCAGCCGCGACAGTCTCACGTGCGGTCTATCGACAGCTTTTCTGGATCCAATTGAATTGAATGTCGGAGGCTTTTCCGGGGGCTCGGGCCGGTCCTCCCGAATATAGCGTTCACATGACCCCATAGTCGATACTGCTACTTGATCTCTTCAAATATCGCTCTTTTCGGCAGACTTACAGCAGGAGATATGGGGGTTTCTTTCAAGGACCAATACGATGATCAAGGCTTCGTCATCGTCCCCAACCTTATAGATCCCGATCTCCTCATTGCGCTTGAGCAGGCTTGCACAAACGTCGTCGCGAAGACGCGTTCTGGGGAGTGGCCTCACCGTCGCGTTGTAGGAAAGCAGTTTCCGCCTTACGGAAATGATGGGCCCGATTCGTGGGGTGTGCAGCATGTTATGCACCCTGATCTGGGCGAGCCAGCGTTTGCGCGGTTCTACGCATCAGAAAAGTTACGAGAAGTCATAAAGCAGCTATTAGAATGTCAGGACGATAACCTACAAATGGGTAGGCGAAGTTTAGCATCAATGCCATTGACAATGCTTATATGACATTGATACAGAACTGTTCAATTTATTGATCAATCCGGAATCTCATGAGTTCGCTCTCCGCTGGCACAGAGACGATGTGAAGATGTCTGCAACGGAAGATGAGGAACGAGAAGCACTGGCAATCTGGCATCATGGTGTATGTAACGGTCTAAGTCTTAGTCTCAAACTATGAGAGTAACTGATTGCATCGGTCACTCAGGTTCAATGGAACACGTAAGTACGCCCACATATAGGGAACTACTTACATTTTCTGAGGCACCTCCCTGTTGTGCTTTGCCAACAAGGGCACTATATGAAGACTCCTGTCTTCTGCTGGTACCGGGATCCCACAAGCAGCCACGCACCCCCAAACAACGGATGCACTCGATTAATCCCGATCCACCGGCGGACCCGTTCGTTATGCCGGGCGCAATATGTGTAACATTGCATCGTTAGTATCTAACCGTTGTGCGTGTATGAAGTCACTGTTCATTGACATCATATCTGGGAGTGTAGAAGGGGATACCGTCTTCTATAATAACAACATACTTCACTGCGGGGTGTATACCCACAAGATCAAGCGCGCCTCACTCCACGCCTCTATGGGCGATACACGTGGGGGTGCATCACGGGCCCGTAATGTGCTGCAGCATGGGCTTTCTTGGATGAGAGAAGATCGCTTCAAAGAAACGTTAGACGAGGTTGGTAAGGCGATGTTGAGTCGACTGATTGATATGCAGGAAAGCGTGTCTGGCAGCGTGGGTTACTCACTGGAAGGATAGGATTAATGACAGAAGACCTTTCTGGCATCCCACATGACAATATCCATGCCATGTTGTCGACGGCAAGCATGTCTACTTTTGTATGTGACTTCTTTATATGTACAGTAACAGCTTTGTCTCCCACTGACAATCAGAATATCATAAACATCGTTATGACTCTGATTGCCCCGAATGTAACGTCATTATCTCAGCGTAGTTTACGTAGACTGATGGTACGTTTGCCACCCGTAACTCGTCGTCGTAAGGCACATAAACTGCGGGCAAATTTGTCAATCCAAACGGTCTCTCTCGTTCTCCTACAACTCTAGATGGCATAGTGTCGTGAAGGGAATTCGAAGACATGTAGCTCACATACCCGATGATGATGTAATGCTGTGGCAGTTCACGCTGAACATTAATGGCAACACGAATTCGAGGGGGCAAGATAAAAATGCAACTGGGATTCACAATTTAGTATCAGAACCATCATTTTATTCTGCTTGCGAAGCACTCGCAATTCAAAAGCCAGTACACTGTACCCAGAACCAATTAGGAATCACTGCCAGTACTCCTTCAAATGCAGTGCAAAAGTTGAAATTTAGGAAACCATGGCGTCGCCAGGTTGCGAGTGAGCATGGGTGCTGTAGGGAACAATAGGGCCAACTGGTATACAGACTAGCTATCTTGTGTTGTATTTACCTTGCGCGATTGTCCCAGGCCCCCTACTCTCCCTTGTCTTGCCCAGGACAAGCATGTTGCACGCGCGGGTGTCGTACCGTTGCCGTCGATTTTTCTTCAGCAACTCTTGAAGCAGTTATCATGATGCACGAGTGAGGCTCAGCGATCTGGCAGTATGAATCTCTTTGGAAATGCTAATAATAGCAAACCAGAGATGTCTATCATAGTTGCCGACACTATCATTTTTGATGGGTCCGGCCTGGCAGCCAGTAACAAGTTGCTTTAAACCAGTTAAATTGAAAGTCCGCGATTTGGACTGACGTGTCTCATCAGCGTAGAGATGGCCACTTGAACCTTTATTAGCTGCAGGGAGGTACAATTGGGACGCATACCCATAGACTCGCTACCAGTCACTCGCAAGGCTACTGCCTTTTGTAGAGACGGAGATTGAAAGGCATGAGCCTTGCGAGGGACTGGGTCGAACGGACCCCCTTTTGGCAGGGTGTCACTTTGTGACTTTGGACTTAAAAAATTCGGCATCATCTGTGGCTTTGTCTGCCAAAAACTATTCCAGGCAGCTTTCCCCCTGCTTCTATTACAACAAAACATTTTATATAAATAAAATAGGAATTGTATATAGGTGGTGCATTTGGGCTGCCAAAGGTGTTGTGGAACTGAAAATTCAAGGCAGGGCAGCTGGTGTGAAATAAGGGTTTATTGTAGTTGTATAAGGATATCAAAAGCATGGGCCATATGCCTCTGGTGGTAGATGGTTGTGGGGTGGATTCACACTGAACAGAGGATATTGGGCCATTGATCGCAATCGGACATAATGGGCACTTGCCTCATGTTTGTTGATCATCCATCCATGACCCGATGTGCAGCCTTAGTGATCATCGTGTGTACACTTTAACAGTTGGACACCAATGATGATGACCCTCCTGTCACTGATGCCATCACTACTGGTCTCCAGCAACTTACTGATGACTCACAAAACCCTATAGATGAGTACAATGAAGCATTGAAGAAAGCTGCAAGCAATTGTAGGCAAGAACACTCCTAATCCAAGCCTGAGCACTGAACCAATGCTGACCCACCTTCAAAACTTGCCTATTGCTACTACATCTGCTACCTCTTCACTCCCGACAACAGAACCTGATCCTGGTGATGAGGGGCTTAAGTCAGGGGAGGAAGATGATGATGACGGTGTTGGAGAGGTGGGGGAGTGCATGGTTGACTCAGAAGATTGTGAGTCAACACTTTTCAGGGAGACAGCTGAGGATGTCTCCCTAGATATGGATGCAGATGATTACCCAGGGGATGATAGGGAGGAAGGATGTGATTCAGATTCAGACTCTGATTCAGACTTATTTCAAGTTGAGTTTCAAGGTTTGGATGGTAATAATGAAATAGACATGAATATAACTTTGTAGACCACATTACATATTCTAGACTTATGAACCATCAACAGTAAGGAATGAGAGTGAGAAGAGCAAAATGCAAAATTTCGATCGTGAAATTCAATGTCACACTTGGTGAGACCCTGCCATGTGACTACTCGTAAGTGCCAGCCGTTCTTGTACGGTTGCTTGCGATGTCCAAAAACGGATGGTTCGAGCCTAGCATATCCAATGTATTCTCCCCTCCTCGACTTCAATTACGTACCCTTTTGATCATGAACGGTATATGATCACCATGGCCTAGCATTGTATTAAGAAAATCCAGTAGGAAGATGCTTCTTCCACGCTACCTGCACGATTCAAAACCAGGCCTTCAGTCGCCCAGCCGACAGACCCCAGGTTTCACATGAGCTCACTACTAGTATTATTTAACCTCGTCTAATTCATCATCTATACCAGAATCTCAAATTGCTGCTATATTACTGCTACTGTTTCGTCTATACCTATGACGCCCACCAGATCTGCGGATGTCCTACCCTGAAGCGATTCTTGTGGTATCCCAGCCGACCCATCTCTGGGTCTGCCCTGTCCGGAGCCGGCGCCAACGAACCGCTTTGTCAGACACAAAATAATTTACTTAGCCAGCCGATGTCTGGGTAAGTATTATACCATGTCTCGCCACTTAACATGAATTCAATTGTAGTACCCACAGGATGCATTAGCCACTGCAAGCAGTCTGACGAGACCTTGTACAAGTATCCACACGGATCTCCGCCCTCGCCTACTATCACTCTGCCCCAGACAATTACTACAACGGCAGAAGAACATATCCCCGACTTCCACCCCATGATACGCCAAAACCGAGTCTCCAAGGTACTCCTGGAATCTGGAGGTCACCCACCCAAACCACGGCACGACTCAGACTGTATTGAACAAAACATATCTCTGAATTCGCTTTTCTAGCTTGAAATTTTATTTCACCACTTCATCCTGACTGCTTTGTTCTATACTATACCTCTCAGCTGTCGCATTAATGTCGGATCGAACCATCTTATGTGAAACCTCTCAAGTTGCTGTCCCGAGCCCCGACCATCTCCGACACATACAAGATCATTGATCGATGAATAATACTCGGCTTATCAGCCGCCAAGTTATCATCAAACCTGTCTAATTCCTTGTCCTACTTTTGTTTTCTTCCAAGATATTCGCCGACACCCAAATCATCCTCCGAAATGCAAGACTAAGGTTCTCAACGACTCAATGGTAACTTCCATAGCTGGTATGATTCATACACATTAATGATTGATCAGTAATACGGCACCCTATTCTAGCCGCGGGACCAATAGGATACGTAGGGGCAGCCTACTATCAGTGCTATTCAATGTGCGACATTGGCGTGTGCTCCACTCGGGACATGTCTATGTTATCCGTCGAATGGGAGCTCGGGATTTCGGATCCACCCTCAAGGTATGTTCATGTCTTAAGAGGAATGAATATCAATTCCTGATTCCCTAGACGTCAGTGCGCAAGATTGCCAACTTCTTCGCGAATAAGGATTGCGGAACATGATGGGATCAAGCGTCACCGGCGTCACAGTGGTATTTTCTATTTTGTCCCTTGAGCTGATGTGAAGTGAACTTAACCTGGGAAACCCACAGGGATTCTAGCTAGACAGTCTTACATCTGTGTGCGATGACGGCCATACCTCGTTCGCGAGGCAAAACTTTACTCTTCTGACCACTAGGGTATCTCCCAGTGATTACCGCCCGATCCACATACCCTTGAAACTGCCATTCAAACTTTCGGAGAACTCCACCATACTTACCAATGATCACTTCTGACCAATCGAACTGCATGACAGAAAGCTATTGGTGACCCGTCTCGCCATTCTGAGGTATCACAGTAGCCCAGTACAGTACGTTCTCTCCAGGATCCGGCCATCGCTCGTGTCTCGTTCACTGTCGTCTCGGCGTGTCCGCTGTCCGTTGTTTTCCTTTGAGCGACTTCGTCTGTCTTGCTCCTATGTTTCTTCGGATTCCTGAAGTTAGTTTTGTGCTTGTGTTTGATTTCAGGAATCGACCTCACATGCTGCAGTCAACCAATCGGTATTTCGGCTACTCGTGGGGCCGGCCGTCTGCTTTGTCACACTACTGGGCTTTGATAACGTCTGGCTGGATATTTGGAATAGGTGTCTCCTTTCTGCTGCATATCCTTCAGGAACGAGAGCTTCCAAGGACTAGTTGGGATCGACCACTGCAGCTTACGTGCCAGACATTAGCGGGTCCGAGCAATGCGCTATGCATCATTCTCGTGATCCGTTGCTCGGACTTCGTTTAGCAAGATCAAGCAGAGCTTTCTTAAGAATATTTTGAGTTCCGAACCGCCGCCAAGACGGATATAGAGAAGAGGCGTAAGTAAATAAAAAGAAAGAACATGAAGATCATCCGGCCGTGAGCATATTACCTACACAGTAAAATGGTATAAGATTAAATAGGTCCAACTTCGTCCCCCACACTGTCCCCAAGCTCGTGCAACTGAGCCGGGACTATACTCGTAGCGGAGCGCATGATTAACTGGCTAGGCAGCTGAAGGTCTGGCGGTGCCTGGAGTGGTAGTTGTGATCACTTGGAACCTAGTTGTTGGGAGACCAATCACGGAAGCTGCTGTATTCGAGGCCTTGACTTCCGATGTAGCTGGGCTTACACTCGGAGATGGATTACTGGTGCTTACAGTCGGGGACGGATCACTGGCGCTTGCGTCCAGAGTGCTGGAGGGTATGGTTTGGGATGTGGTTTGTTCGGCCTGTGTGGCTGAGGTTCCTCCTGCTCCAACTCCTTGACTCCCAAGGGGAGGCTGCGTCCCAGTGGTGACGCTCCCAGCTCCATTGGAAACACGTTCGTTCGACCGGTGAGAACGTGTACCGCCCACTCCCCCTCCGACAGCGGCACCAATAATGATCAAAATGACCACAATACCGAAGATACCGCGTCTGGTACGATACCAGGGCGTTTTGGTATGTTCGAAGGCTGGGGTAGATACATCCTCCATGGCGTATCCGTCATGCATAGCGCGTGTCGGCCCCCCATATTCTGAGAGTGGACTGTTGACGGGCAGTGCTGAAGTGATGCCTGGGCCATGCCCTTGCTCAAGAAGGTTCACGTTATATCCTTCCTACAATCACCAGATCACACACAGAGCGACGACGACGTGGTGGTGAGAAATCAGAATGGATCGCAGGAAAAAACGAGAATTTAATGTGCAATTAGTTGATATGTGTAGGTGTCACCTGCTGCGGCACGCACCTGCTTTGCAGCCCGCGTCGCCTCTGGCGCAGATGCCAGCAACGCCTGGTCGTAACTGCCATTGCCCGACTTTGGTTCCCGCAGAGCCATGATTGAGCGTATCCGGTGCGTGAAGGAGGGTGAGATGAGCGACCAGTGTTGCTTGGGCGCTCAAGACGTGTTTTGGAACAGCCTCGTTACTGGTTTGGGTCTGTGGCATCATGGCCCTCAGGGCTTGCACAGCGTTTTCGGCGAGCCGGCTGCGCTTTTCATGAATTCATGCCACCCTTTGTTTACTCTTTTCCCCCTCACTTTCGGTCTGATCGATATCGCTTTGTCTGTGCAGTCATGTTCCACCACTCTTATATTGTGCTGAAAAAAGTCCGCCGAATTCGGCATTCCGAGTAAGTTCCGTTCGGCGTTCTCACGGGCCGAGCTTTCGCAGTGCTAGGTTATTGTTACCTCAAGCACAGGAACTTCCATGAGTTACGTCATGATGAACCATGTAGTATGGTTACGCTGGACCGTCTAGACAATGTGATTACGGTGACTACACCTCGCGCTCTGCTGCTCCGCCAGTGGAAACTGCCAGTGCCCACAGGCGGAGCAGCAGTGATCTGATGATCTTAGTAACTGTACTCCTATAAGCTTATTTTGACTTTGTAGCCTCAGGCCTCTGACAGGATACGTAGAATTTTGTCCGAGGAGTCACCGTAGTCACCGTCGTTGATCTGTGGCCCTGAGGCGAATACAAGTCGTTCCACGTTATTGTAAGCCCAGGAGAACGTTACGATCCCGCCAGTGACCGCATTCAAATTCCATCATGATTGATTGCACGCTTTCGGGTTACGAATGAACAATCAGTTTGATGCTGCTGATTGACCAGGCGCTGTAGCGGTGTTGACCCGTGTACCTTGAATGTTTCCTAGAAGGCTGCATACAATGAGTGTAATAGTTCGCTCTGGCGTAATGTGCAGTTGGACTGTTCTAGAGCCTCCTTGTCTGCTGGTACTCTCTACGTACACTAGTATAAGGCATCAGTCTCCCCTCAAGTTCAGCGCCGGACCACCGCTGCCTCGATATAAAATTCGACGTCACTGCTCAGTGAAACTGACCGTACTGTCAGCATATTGAAAGAATCGTGTGTTACTGTATGTCAGCGAATCCAGCCTATGTGCGCTTGATTTAGAATCCACCCTCGGGCAGGGTCCTTGTTTACAAACCGTAATGATGGTACTGATACGAAGCGATGAAGTCCATCCTTTGGTAACAGTGCAGTATTGAAACGGCACAGCGGCATCGTTATCCTCCTGCTGCCTGGGGGTGAGTCCCTAACCTTCTCCGAAAAGCAGATTCGCCCTTTGGCCTACCGGTCAGTAAGCAAGTTGCCAGTCGCCGTTCGGATACGCGGTAGTGCACTGTACCGGTGCCAGTACCGTGCATTTCATTGAGGCGACGAATGCCGTGATATGCACAAGCAACTCGGGCCCCTCCCGGGTCTCGACCTTTCGTTTCTGTTTCTCTCAGCAGTTCCACGGTCCATTCGATGTCAGTTGCTTCAGTGATTCTATACTCAATCCCTGGTCAAAGCAAATTATTTACATTAATATTACTAAGCGCTGTGCCACGCAGCATCCGCCAACTTCCAAGCAGGTTGTTGAGGCTCAGTCTCCCTCTCCAATGGCACATCCCTTGCCTCATCTAAGGACGCGTCAAGCCATATGTGCACGACGTGAATTGTCGCTGACTAGTAAGTCGGTGACAGCCACGCCTGTTCTGGCGTATCTGACGCTAAAGGAAGATCTTGCTAGCAATACCATCTAAAAACAGACATGGCCTAAACGCTGGATTCCAATTTACCTAGCTGGAGATTTTAGGCGCATGAGTTACCCTTTGTAATTTGATCGACTTGTGTTACTCCGCATAGACACCCACATCTCATCCGTCAGTGACTTCGTCACGGGCTTAGTAACCATCTGTGTTCTCTCGATTCCCCGCAACATTACAACCTATTCAGAAAACCTTGTCATGTGAACTTTTTTTTTTTGAGTCCTCGGTCGCTAATGCCAAATACGGGCATTTGTATATATGTTCATTGCCACAGCTGCGCAAGCCCGCGTCGTCCGTCCTTCATATTGCTTACCTGTCCACTCGTTCGCCTTTCTTTATATCTTATAATCCATGCCTCGTCGTGTCACAACCACACCACCACCATATGGGCCTGACCCGCCATCCGTGTCCACAGAAAATACAGACTTGCGGGGTTGTGGCAAAGAGCAAATATATACAAACTCCCGTATTTGGCATTGGCGACCGAAGACCTGAAAAAAAAAAAGTCCACATGACAAGGTTTTCTGAATAGGCTGTAAAGGAAGGAGCCTCGAATATTATTACCGCTGGCTTGCTCAATCACCGAGGGTTGAGCTCCGATCTCACTTGATGTCCTCTTTCAAGAAAACTTGGTCTACATAGCTTCACGGACCGTACGTCATACGTACCAACATTATGCATATTGATATTTTTCATCGGGGACAACTGTTATTTTATTTCATTTCGAAGCAGATGTCCTGATGGCGTTAGGGCAGTGCGACACCGTTCATTGTCTAAGCGCAGCGCAAGTCCGCATTCTACGCCGCTTTACGCCGAATAGTCATATGGCGGTCGGTGTAATGATAATCATTTCTTGCCCATCAACTGGACTGCGAGCATGTTGACGCGCGGCAACAGAAGAGAGGCTCAGCCGTGAACCAATGCTCGGCGGTTTTTTCCTTGTGCCTGACACCTCGGCGGTCTCCGCTGACATCACAAGTACTCAAGAAGCGTTGCTTGACCTAGGCTTGAAGGTTTGTGGATATCTAAACCGCGCATGAATAATTACCTCACCGGCCGAAATGACATCGTTTGTCAGAAGTGTTCGGATAAGATACCACATATGTTCTCCGTGAGATGATGTCACCGATATCGTCGGAGCATGTGTGGCGGCTTGGCCATCTGTATCCGCTTGTGTATTATCCAGAAGATAGGCCCTACTACTCCGAGGATATAGCATTGCCATCCAGATTGCAGGCCTTGCTACTTACAGCATCGTCACCCACCATGCTGTGAACGCGAGCGCATGGTTGACTGTTACAAGCGCCCATGTTTGGCTGCGCGGGCCTTACTCTATGCAATTTCTCATCCATCTATGATGAGGCGTCTATCTGTCGGCCGCCTCTCCTGTTGGCTGTGCCGAACGGGTATGTCTTTTCAGAGTCGTCCGATACTCTTGACAACCGGTTGACATAAACTTAGGCTGAAGAGGTACGCACCGGAGCGGTGGATAAAAATCTTGCGTACTCTGGAAAGTGTCCGGGTCTTCTGGACTCGTCAAGCTTTTGCGAATATGGGCTAATTTCGGGTGACGGATGCCGACCCCCATTTTGTGTCTGCTGCATGTGGGCATCTGAGGCATGCGTTGGAGCATCTTGACAGTGCCTGGCTTGGGATCTTGGGATTCAGTCTCCGCAAGTCTTCTTATGTACCACTGGCGGCACCTCATGGCATAGGCAAGGCTCATGGCGGCGACGCTGCCCCGCAGTTAGTGCGATGGCAGTGTGAACGCAGTGACGTGGGCGTACCCTCTTCATAGACACGTACGCGCTTGAACAGGTACTGAATCCTCACATTGCTATGCGGGCGTCGTGCCTGTGTATCTCGACCCGATCAATGAACTGCATCACCCGTGCGCATTGCCTCCATCTGCGCCCTTCATTCCGCTAACCCGTCTCCCGTACCGCGCTGCAGATTAATTGACCCTGCTGTCTCATGGCAACTTCTATTCAATTCGGCGTGGGGGCGTGGCTGGGTTGGTCAGCTTCCCCGGCCATGTACGTATGCGCACGCATCTATATCTTCTTCTATCTCCTATCGTCCTTATCAAAGGGGGACTAGGCTTCGGAGGCATCGGCAGATCGCCCATGGGACCCCGGACCGGCTCTTTGCATTCCATCTCGCGCTCCATCTTGATGGGATACCAGGAGCCGCCACTCCTTCGCGAGCTTCTTCTGCACATCATGCTCATGCGTGTCAAATGATGTCATCATCCGGAGTACCAATGCGAGTCACGTCCAGACCCACGCGCAGGATGTTCCTTACGAACCGTGCGTGGCGCCTCGCCCCAGCTGTTGCCGTTGCTACGATGTATGGAGGTAAGCTCTGTGCGTCTTCTGTCTTACGGGCGCCGTCTGGTTTTGGCAGATGATGCCGGGTTATTGAGTTGATATTAGGTCGAGTTCATAGATCACGGTATGCATATTGCCTAGGCACCCAACTCATGGCGAGCCATCACACTGCCATTGTGTTAGAGGCGGACCGAGCGTTTTGGCAGCCATTAAGAATGTGGGTCTGTCCTTCGACGACGGAGCGCATCTCTCCGGAGGCCTAGTCCATGACAAGTTCTGGAGTTTACGATTCCCCGGCCGGCACTTGCTTGTCAGCCTTGGCCTATTCTCTGGATCTGCGTCTATATGACTATTTTGGCGTCTGACATATGCGCCGAAGACGCCACGTACAATCGCACCGTCCATTTAGAGACCAAGGCTGTTCGCACGCCATCATCACTACGCTTTCTGAACCTAGACCACACTGACTACTATCATCGCATCCGACATTGCGCATCCTTTGGCCGTGGGCACATGCCAAGGTGTTGGTGTCACCGCGCGCGCTGGCATCTCCTTAAGTGGCACTTCTCCTGAGACACCCTTCGCAGCGTCCCCCGTCTGCTCCAGTCGGCGCCGAAGGTCGAGGAGCAACCATCAGGGGCAAATAACCGCGTTTTTTTCTGATTGGCCGCACGGACTTACGGCAAGACAAAGGGGGGTAGAAGCTC
>QLPM01003564.1:0-17279 GCA_003314695.1 Albatrellus sp. MG142
GTATATAGAGGCTCTCTGTAAATTTTCTGATCCCCTTGGAATTATTATTGGTTGTCCTTGTCTCATCTTGAGTGAGGCCTCGTCCTGAGTCATTCCCACTGTTTTCCATCCAACATTCCATCTATTTCTTTGCCTTCCAACTCATTCCACTTCACTCTGCTCCACTTTGCTCACTGTGATGGGTAGAAGATACGCAAGCACTTCATTCCAACTTCAATTCACTCTAGGGAAGCTCCACTTCCATCTTGGTCACTCCAACCAGTCCATTTTCAACAGGACATGGTCTTGACAGTAGGGCCATTCTGACAACAGGTTTCCTTCCCCATGTGCAGTGGAGGTTCCCACACTCAACCCATTGGGTTCCTCCACTTCCAACAACCGGAGCATTTGGAATACCACCTGTTCCACAAAACAGCCCATATCCACCCAACATTCCACCTCCTACTCCAATTAATCCTGCTTATTATGGACACTTGCTGACAGTATGGTTAGCTTCTCCACAATACAAACACAAACCTTTTTCATGCCTGTGCTTCTGCTCCACCTCTCAGAGATGACCAGTAGGGTCCAAGTTGGCCCCAACATCAGAATGTTGTGCCCAAGTGGAGTTGGAAGGACCAGCGGAACATGGGTTGTTCCCTGATCGGTTGAAGCGGGGTTGGACTTGAGGAGAGGTGGAGGATGCAGCAGTAGTGCCAGAAACAGCAGAAGACTTGGTATGGTCTCTGGTATGGTCTCTGAAGCCCAACTACTACTTGCACCCTTCTCTTGTTGGTGTTCATGGTACCTTTGGTCAATGACCAAGGCCCATGACTGAAGTGCTCGTGTATCTTCTACTCATCACAGTGAGCAAAGCAGAGCAGAGCAAAGTGGAACAAAGTGGAATGAGTTGGAAGGCAAAGAAATAGATGGAATATTGGATGGAAAGCAGTGGTAACAACTCAGGATGAGGCCTCACTCAAGATGAGACAAGGACAACCAATAATAATTCCAAGGGGATTGGAAAATTTACAGAGAGCCTCTATATACTGTGAAAATAATAAGGTTTGTAGTCTGGAGTGGAGCAGAAAGGAGCGGAGCATATGCAGCCACTCCAAAGGTCATAAAGGTAAGGACAGTGAAAGCAGAACAGAGTAACCAAAGGAAAAGGACTAAGGAGTGTTGTGGAAGTAATAAATGAATAAGTCAGAAAGGAATAAGGTAGTGAGCTAAGTTGGAAAGGAATGTAGTACTTCACGTAAGGCGGAACAAGGATGGAAAGGTTATATGCACGTGGGATGGGACCACAGACTGGATGGACAGATGGACAGACAGACAGATGGGCAGACTGTTGGACATGTGTGGAGTGGTGTGGCACACATGGCATCTACCGATGTGCAAAGATGACAATTGTGGAACTGTGACAGGTGTGGAAATGGAATGGACCAGTCTGGAAACATAAGCAGAGACCGGCTCATGTAAGCAGAGACCGGCTCATGTAAGCAGAGACCGGCTCATGTAAGCAGAGACCAGACTGGGTCATGACAGATAGTAGTCTTGGTAACACACTACATCTGCTGTCAAACCTCTATCTTGACAGTGTATAAGGGCTCTCTCCACCCTAATACTATTCTTGTAGCTTGTGAGGGCCTTGTGAAAGGCCAGGGATATTTCTACATCTCAGAGGAGTGGTCCAGTGACAGTTGGTCTGGCATATTGCTTGATGTCCATGAAGGTATGTCCTTGTAGCACTAGGTTGGGTTTGATGTGATCAGGAGTATGTTTTGACTTGCCTATAGTTTTGAAAATGAAATTGGCAGGTAACTGGTCAAAGGTGGGGCCTGGAGTGGCAATCGGGATGTAGGGTGTAGCATTGCATGGAGGTGGTATGGGTAGTGGTGGAAAGTCTGGGTTTTCTGGGCCTAAATCTACATCATCTTCAAGATTAGGCAACAGTGTTCATTTGGGTGGTATAACTGGGTTAGAAGGTGGTGGAGAGGGTGGTGGTGTTGCTGGTAATTCTGTGGGTACATAAGGTGGGGTGTCAGAGTGGGGTTTGTGAGGACTTCTTCCTCAATGATGTGTTAAAATCAGACAAAACTCGGATTGGTGACACTACTGTGAGTTCTCTTATCACTCCTAAAGGAGGGGACTGCAGTCCAAGGTGAGCAACTAAGTGCCATCAAAAATAGCAATGTACTGTACCTGCAGTCCAAGGTGAGCAACTTAGTGCCATAGAACACCAAGGACTGCAGTATAAGGCACATTGCACCAGATTAGGAAGGAGGATGACTAACTGTGGCTGAGTGCTAAGTTAGGACTCTAAGTAATAAGAACTGGATGAGATATAGTAGTAATCATGTAAATGCTAGAAATGTGAAATAGAGAAATAGATGAGAGATGCAGAAGAACCTTGTAAACCAACATGTTGGCCAAGACCTCAGCCAGGATGGCTGGTTCTTCTGGGTTGTTTGGCATGTGAAACTCATCACTGTCTTCTTCAGTTAATACTTCTTGTGCAAGGGATAAGAGGGTGTTGGCTGGTACATCAAGTCTGTGGGCTCTTGATTCAAATCACAGGATGGCTTCTTCAATTAGCGCAAGGGTAGGGTCAGTGGTTTGCTCATCAACAAGCATTTCATCTGGTGATGGTGCAGTGGCCACTCTATTCCATTCATCAGCGGTCTGGTGGATGTGTAATTGACCATCAATGAAGGAGTGTGGGTAGTCAAACATTTGAGGTGGACATGGTGTGTTGGCCATGATAGATGTTAATTGGAGAGAGAGAGGTAAAGGGGAAAGCTCCAGGTTGGTTTATGAGAATGGGTGGTGGTGGTTGAGAGACAGGAAACTGAGAAAAGATGAAAATCACCCCCCCCCCTTTTAACATCAATGACCACATTGAGAAGTAGTAGGGTGGAGGGTAGGGGAAGCTGCAGTGGGGTGAGAAGAGTGGAACTCTGAAATGAGGTCAGGGGCTGAGTGGAGTTCTGCAGCAGGGAGCCATTGATCATCTGCTGATGGGTACCCCAGCCAGTGCATGAGGTAGTGGAGTCAGTTCCTAATATAGTGCAAATCTAAAATAGATTTGACTTTGAAGTGTTCATCACTGCTGATAAGATCAGGTGGTGGACAGGTTAAGTTCAGACCATGGGATGGTGTTTCATGATAGGGCAATAGGAAAGGTCCATGGAACATGGGGTGGATCTTCCATGTGGGTGGCAGGGTAAGGTGGAACATCACCAGATTAACTACCTTTGAGATAATGAAGGGGCTGTGGCGGTGTGGTGCCAATTTGGCAGTGGGGTAGAAGGTATTGAGGTGTTTACCTTCTAACCATACTGAATCTCCTTCCTTATAAGGGAGAGAAGGAATGTTATCCACCCAATTACAATGGGTAATGTGTTGGGCAGCAAGAATATCATCACAGAGGTTGGGATAAGGCAGAAAGCCTTTCTTCTACCATGGGATTGAGGGTGGAGTCAAAGGTGTGTGGAATTGAAACAGGGTGATAGCCCATGAGGGCATAGAACAGTGAGGTGTTTGTAGTGGCGTGTATCCATGTGTTGTGTGCGAATTCTGTGCTTATTAGGTGATCAGCCCAATCCAATTGGCAGGTGTTGCAATATGCTCAGAGGTATTGCTCTAATTCTTGATTTAACCATTCAGTTTGTCCATCGGTTTGCAGATGATAAGCCATGCTCATGGCTTGCTGAATAGATAAGAGTTTGCATAACTCTTTAGAAAAGTTGGCCATGAATTGTACTCCTTGATTGGAGATCAGTTTGGAGGGGAGACTGTAAGGGTTTAACACGCAGTTGAGCGGTCAAACACTTATACGATGAGGTGGCAGAGCCCTAGGTGAAACCCAAGGTTTGAGAGTGAGTAAACGAGGTAAAACAAGTCAGAAGACTTGCAGAACTTAGTAGACGTGCTGAAGATCCAATCTGTACTGGTGATTGTACAAGAGGATAAGCTTAGGGCTTATCCTCGCAGCGAGTTACAAGTTATATATGGAGATCTTGAGGGTAGACGTCCCTCCTATGCGTGGGTAAGATGTACAGTAACCCCTTATCCTCCAATAGGACGACAGGGGTATGAGTCAGAGATAAGCAAGATAGAACATGGTAGAACAAAGTGGAATAGGTACAAGTCATGTGGAAGGGATGCTGCTTTGTAAGTGGTAAGGGTTAACAAGGAAAATGGTAGGATAGTAAGCAGCAGGATGAAAAGAAAGGTAGTCCAGTACGTTTGTAACATCACCCCTCTCCTACCCAATTGCTGCCTCAGCAATTAGTCAAAGTCATCCGCATCATTCATCTCGTAGTCCATAGGGTCATGAGATGTGGTGGCATGTTCGGCATATGAGCAACCCAATCTGTGGACGCCGTGGAATAAATCTGAACTGCATCCTCTGCAGAACTTACAGTTGTAAAGACATGGTCCACTGTGCGAACGTTGGCAGAGGCGAGTGAATAGGGGGCGGAACTCAGAGCGAGGGCAAGAGGAGGATGAAGGCTGGTGGGGGTGGAAGTTGGCATGACATGGTGCTCTGCATTCTCTCCACCTATGCCCTACCTTGTTGCAATTGAAGCAATGAGTTGGTTTGCATTTAGGTCATCTGGGGTGGTTTTCTTTTTCCGAGTCGTCAGCCCCTCCTCTGATACAAGTAGCTGGTTCGGGTGATGAAGGCGAGGAAGCGGGTGAGTCGTCAGAAAGGTTGGGGAAAGCAGTGAGGGGAGCGGATGGTACTGAGATGACCTCAGGCGGGTTGATATGATAGGGAGTGGCGAGGTAAGGTAACATGCGTGACTTGGCGTCCACATTAACCAGTCTATTGGCAATCTCTTGTGCCTCCCAAGTCCTTCGGTTGGTTAGCTCGCCAAGATGAGTGATGAGGGAGTCCAAGTTAGAGAGACAATGGTAGTAGTCGCAATAGCGCACAATGTCTGCTGTCAATCCTCTATCATGACAGTGAATTAATGCTCTCTCTACTCGAATGCTGCTCTCGTGATCGACTAAGACTTGGTGGAAAGGCAGATTGAGCTCGATGTCCTGGCAAAGTGGTCCTGGAAGGATCGGTTTAGTGAATCGCTTCACTTCGAAGAACTGGTTGTCCTGGAGTATAAGATCCGAAGGAATCCTATCTGGGGTTTGGCATAGTTTGCCCAGGATGTCGATGATAAAGTCGGCTGGTAGTTTGTCGAAGGTGGGGCTGAGTGCGGGTAGGTAAGGGGTTGCAGAGCAAGGTGGTGGGATGGGTAATGGAGCAGGTGAAGGTGAAGGGATTGGTATTTCAGGTCCCAGGTCGATATCTGTATCGTAGTTGGGTGTTGGGGTAGGGGAGGATGGTAAGACAGGTTGCAAAGGGGTAGGGGATGGTGGTAGCTCTGCAGGGACATAGGGAGGGGTGTCGGAGTGTTGGGAAGGCGGAGTACCGGGTGGCGTGTCAGATTCATACCCATGGGGGTAGTGGTGACGATTGAGGATGAGTTCCTCTGGATTCTTGAAGTTTACTGGCACATCCTTGAGGCTGAGAACAGGGGAGGGGAGAGGGTCACTGTAGAGGTTTATTCTCTCTTCCTGTTCCTCCTTTGCTTCAGCTTCTAAGAGTGTGAGGGGGTCATCTGGGGTGTGAGTTGGTGTTTCTTCCGCGATAGTGAAGAGAAGGTCGGTGGGGGCAGGTGAGCTATGAAACCTAGCTTCGTATTGTTCGATGGCTTCTTCGAGTCAAGCCAGGGGTGAGTCTGCAGGAAGAGCTTCTGTTGGTAAGTCGGCATCATCTTCTGCTTGTAGCCATTCTTCTGCAGTCATAAGGATGTGGAGCTGTCCGTTGACAAAGGTGTGAGGGTAGTCGAACATGGTTGGTGGGGACAGAGTATCAGCCATTGGTAGGATCTGGAGAGATAGCAGAATGGGCGAAAGTTCCAGGGTTGTAAAAAGGCAGTGAGGATGAAAAGAGATATAAGGACAGGGAAAAGTAAGAAATCACCCCCCCCTTATTTAACGTCAATGACCTCATCGAGAAGAAGTGGGGTGGAGGGTTGGGAAGGTGGCGGTGGGGTGTGCTGTGTGAAAAGAAGCAACCAAATCTGGCACCGATTGGAGTTCCGCAGCAGGTAACCATTGGTCATCTGCTGATGGATAGCCTAACCAGTGCATGAGGTAGTGGAGCTTGTTTCTGATATAGTGCGAGTCTAGAATAGACTCGACTTTGAAGTGTTCATCTCCTGTGATAAGGTCAGGAGGGGGACAGAGGTAATTGGGGCCATATGAAATGGTTTCTTTGTAAGGAGAAAGGAAAGATCTGTGGAAGACAGGATGGATCTTCCAGGAAGAAGGGAGTGTGAGACGGAATGTGACTGGATTGACAATCTTGGAAATGACAAAGGGTCCATGACGTCGAGGGGCAAGCTTAGCTGAAGGATAGAAGGTAGAAAGGTGCTTCCCTTCTAACCAAACTGAGTCTCCTTCCTTGTAAGGTAAGGAAGGAATGTTATCAACCCAATGACGGTGAGCGATAAGCTGTGCAGCTGAAATATCATCATGGAGTTGCGATAAAGTGGAGAGGTGGTCTTGGACCACAGGAACGGGGGTGGGTTTGAAGGAACGAGGAAATGAAACAGGGTGATAGCCCATAAGGGCAAAGAAGGGTGAGGAGTTCGTGGTGGAGTGAATGCACATGTTATGAGCGAATTCTGCATTGATAAGGTGATCTGCCCAGTCAGATTGGCAGGTGTTACAGTAGGCGCGTAGATATTGTTCTAGCTCTTGATTAAGCCATTCAGTTTGTCCGTCAGTTTGAGGGTGGTAGGCCGTACTCATAGCTTGTGTTACGATTACTAGGACTTACTTTTCTTTTCACCTTACTGCTTACACGCTTCACCAGTTACTGCAATCCCCATTCCCACTTGACAAAGTGGTATTCCATCATCATCTGTCCTATTTTTGCTATCAGTTCTATTCTTAGTTAGCTCTGACCCATTCGCCTCACTGGATACATGAGGCGGACAGCCATCGCTTCTTTTTCAGTCTATTTTTACCTGAAACTCGTTCTACTCATTTCACGTCTATTTTTAGCTTGTTATCTCTGATTCATATCCCTGTGATCCTATTGGAGGATAAGGGATTACTTACAATGAACACCCGCGCATAGGAGGGAGACCTGCCCTCAAGTACTATGTATAAATACCATACCTGATTGTAGGGATAAGCCAAGCTTATCCTCTTGTACAATATAGCGTACTTGTCATCTGGATCATCAGCAAGTTAACTTGTCCTTATAAGCCTTCCCATTCTCGGGAGCTTATACTACTCGTTCTACTCGCTCTCAAACCTTGGGCTTCACCTAGGGCTCTGCTACTTGTCTTAGGTGTTCGACCGCTTGATTGCATGTTGAACCCTTACATTAGGATAAGCTTTTGCCTTACCTGAAGCCATCGACAATCGTGGATCGTACAATCCCCAACCTGCTCCCGTCAGGTATCCATTGGAGCACTTGCTCCAGAGCATATGTAGCAGGAATCCGAGGACCTGTCACTTATATAGGAGATGACAACTGGGAAACCATCGAGGGTGACGTCTTATACTTCCCCTCTCACATGTTCAACCCTCTTGCCACATTGGCACCATCTAGAACTTCATCCAGAGCATCGTCATCACAGGGAGATATATACTCTGAGACCAGTGGACCATCATCCCCACTTACACGAGTACCAGAAGAACCTCGATCAATCCAACACCTCGCTGAGGATCTCTCAGCAACAGTAACCAACTTATCATACCAGGCACCAATCCAACCTCCCTCACCACCACCACCACCGTCAAATCCCGCTCAAACAATGTCAGGAACACAAGGAATCTCAAAAGGACTCAAGGTCAAAACACCAGTCACGTTTGACAGAGACAAGACCAAATACCGTGCATTCCTGAATAATTGCAAGGCCTATATCTTGGCCAACAGTCATAACAATCCAACCGACGCCCAGAAAATCATCTTTATCCTGTCATATATGGAAGGAGGAATGGCAGGACCATGGAAGGATACTTACCTAACCAACTATGATGTCGCTCAGCCACCAACCTTTGTGGAATTCGCAACTGAATTGGACGCCCAATTCAAGGATGTCAACATACAAAGATGAGCTATGCTCAAACTAACAACGATCAAACAAGCCGGAAGGGCAGCCGACGAATACCATTCGGAATTCCTTACTCTGGCACATGACGCTGGAGTCATGGATGACTTCAACCTTATCTATCATTTCGAATGAGGCTTGAATGCCCCGTTAACACAGCAACTGTACAATAGAGAAACATGACCCGCCACATTCCAGGGATTGGCGAAACTCGCAATCCAAGTCGACACCAACTTCAGAATGTACCAAGCAATGAAAAAGGGGTTAACCCCCACCAACCCGCAACCCAAGAGAAAGGAAAAACACCCAGATGATATGGACGTTGATGCAACGAACACGCCAGGAACCAAACTATGCCGACTGACCCCCGAAATGCAAAAGAAGCTACAAGAAGAAAACAAATGTTTCACATGTAGGGAGAAAGGCCATATGGCAAAGGAATGTCCCAACAAAGACAGATTCAAAGGCAAGATGCCTTACAACAACAAAACTCAAACCATCAAAGAAGAAGACATACAATTGGAACCTGAAGTCATCAGGAAAACCCAGAATGCCAAACCATCCTCATCCAGGGTGGTGATCGAAGATACAGACGATGAAGAACCGGAACCATTACCAGAATACGCCAGAAGACTCACCACCCAAAACATCCATCACCTTACTCAAGGATACTCAGTGGAGGAAAGGAGAGTCCTAGTGGGATCCATCTTAGAAGATGAGGGTTTTTGAAGAGTTCACCCCTTGCTGTGTGGTTGCGAACTAAGAACATGTATCCCCGAGACGAATTCTTGAGAATAACACAGGCCAATGCCTACATGATTCCCATAGAATTACATGCTCATGGGGGAAAATGCAGTTGGGAAATTAAGGTGCTCCTCAACAGTGGAGCAACAACAAATTTCATCCATCATCGGCTCATCAAGAAACATGAACTCGAAACAGAGAAACTAGACCAAGAAATCATCATCTGAAATGTGGATGACACCGAAAACATCTTGGGACAAATCAAGGAAAAGGTCTACCTGTCAATGAAGGTAAACAGGCACCTTGAAGTGGTCCGTTTCCTGGTCTCTGACCTAGGACACGATGATATTATTCTTGGCCACACTTGGTTAAGAAGACACAATCCAGCGATCGACTGGCAACAACCATCGCTCGTATTTGCCAACTGCCCACCATCTTGCTCACTATCACTTTCCAAGAAATGGCAATTATGAGATCTTGTCAAAGCAAAGACCGTTGGAAAACAACACCAAAAGAAGAAAGTCCAATTTGTCCTACCAGATGAAGAGGAAAAATCGAAGCAAACCATCACCAAAGAATTACTGGAATTCTGGAAGGAGGGGACTCGCAAAACCATGACTTCAACGACTTTGGCCACAGAAGAAAATGCCAAAAAGGAAGTCAAAACCTTAGAGGAACAAGTTCCAGCAGAATACCTCCCCTGGAGAAAGGTGTTCAAAGAATCCGCATCCCACGTTCTACCACCTTCAAGGAAGTGGGACCATGCAATTGATTTCAAACCCGACACCACACCAGAAAATAACTGTAAAGTTTACCCATTAAACCTGGAGGAACAAAAGGCGTTGGGCACCTTCCTCAAAGACATGTTGGAATGAGGATATATTCGAGAATCCCAATCCCTGTTTGCATCCCCTTTCTTCTTTGTCAAGAAGAAGGACAGAAAACTTCGTCCCGTACAAGACTACAGACAGCTCAACACGCTTACCATCAAAAACCAATATCTGCTACCCCTAATATCAGACGTCATGGACAAACTCAAGGACGCCCACTACTTTACCAAGTTCAACGTCAGATGGGGGTATAATAACGTCAGAATCAAGGAAGGAGACGAATGGAAGGCAGCGTTCAAGACCAACCGAGGAATGTATGAACCGTTGGTCATGTTTTTTGGTCTTATGAACTCACTGGCCACGTTCCAAGCAATGATGAATGAGACCTTCCAGGACCTCATTGAAACTGGAAAGGTGTAAGGGTTCAACACACAGTCGTGTGGTCGAACACCTAAGTCGAGTGGCAGAGCCTTAGGTGAAGCCCAAGGTTTGAGAGCGAGTAAGACAAGTGATATAAGCTCCCAAGAATGGGAAGGCTTATAGAGACAAGTTGACTTGCTGATGATCCTAAAGACAAGTACGCTGTATTGTACAAGAGGATAAGCTTGGCTTGTCCTCACAATCTGGTACAGTATTTATACAAGTAACTTGAGGGCAGGGCTCCCTCCTGTGCATGGGTGTTCGATGTAAGTAATCCCTTATTCTCCAATAGGACTGTAGGGATGTGAGTCAGAGATAAGGAACTAAGAATAGAACTGAAACGAGTTTCAGGTAAGAATAGACAGAAAGGAAGCAATGGCTGTCCACCTCATGTATCCAGTGAGGCAGATGAGTCAGAGATAGCAAGAATAGTACAGGTAACGAGAATAGAACGGATGATGATGGAATACTGCTTAGTCAAGTGGGAATGGGGATAACAATGACTGGTAAGGCGTGTAAGCGGTAAGGTGAAGAGAAAAATAAGTCCGGGTAATCGTAACAAAAGGTATTCATTTATATGGATGATATCCTAATTGCCACAGCCACCATGGAAGAACACTGAGAACTCGTCAAAAGAATATTACAATGCCTAGAAGATAATCATCTGTTCCTAAAACCAGAAAAATGCGAATTTGAACAAGAAGAAGCCGAATACCTAGGAATGCAACTCCACTATGGACAACTTGCCATGGATCCCATCAAGCTCAAGGGAATCCAAGAGTGGCAAGCACCCAGGAACCTGCGAGAAGTTCGCGCATTCCTGGGATTCACTGGATTTTATAGGAGATTTATCAGGAATTTCTCCCAAATCGCAAGACCTCTGAATGATCTGACCAAAAAGACAAAACCATGGCAATGGATGGAGATGGAGGAACGATCGTTCCAAAATCTCAAAGCTCGATGTATGGAAACTCCCATACTCATTCAACCAGACCCAACCACGCCATTCTGACTTGAATGCGATGCATCAAAAATGGCCTGTGGAGCAGTACTATCACAGAAGGGAGACGACGGCCACTGGCATCCCGTCGCCTTCATGTCTAAATCATTCATTGAAGCTGAACAAAACTATGACATATACGACCAAGAATTGCTTGCCATAATCAAATCCCTAGAGGAATGGCGACACTACCTGGAAGGATCTCCACACACGATTGAGATCCTGTCCGACCACAAGAACATAGAAGTTTTCAAAGAAGCAAGAAAATTGTCAAGACGCCAAGCAAGATGGGTGCTATATCTCACCCGATTCAACTTCACCATTACCCATGTCGCTGGGAAAAGCACAGGAAAACCAGATGCGCTATTGAGAAGACCTGACCATGACACAGGTGACAATGATAACGAGGATGTGGTAATCCTACCACCCTCTGTTTTCACCCATGCAATTTCCCTGACACTGGAAAATTCCAACCTATTACAAAAAATCAAATACTGTCAATCAATGGATGGAGAAATCCTTGATGTTCTTCGATCCATCCAAGCTAATGCTCCAAGCCCAATGAAACACACACTGCAGAAACATTGGACCATCCAGGACGGCCTAGTGTTTTATTCCAATTGACTTTGTATCCCAAATGACAAAGATATTCATCAGGAAATTGTCCAACTCCATCATGACATCCCATCCACCAGACACCCAGGAAGAGTCAAAACCCTGGATCTCATCCAGAGGTCATTCTGGTGGACCAGCATGCACAAATTTGTCTATGACTATGTAGATGGATGCGCCACCTGCCAATCCATGAAGAACCTACCCAACCGACCCCACACTCCACTTATGCCCATCTCGCCCATCGAAAACACGATGCCGTTTGCAATGGTCTCAATGGATTTCATCACAGAACTGCCTCAATCCAGAGGTTTTGACACAATTGCAGTCTTTGTTGACCACGACGCCACAAAGGCAATGGTCATTGCCCCTTGTCACTCCACCATCACTGCTGAACAAACCACTAATCTGTACTATGAACAAGTCTGGAGATGCTTTGGTCTCCCATCCAAATTGATCTCCAACTGAGGAGTTCAATTCACCACCAACTTTTCAAAAGAACTCTGCAAATTACTATCAATCCAACAGGCCATGAGCACGGCCTATCACCCACAGACTGACGGACAAACGGAACGGTTAAATCAAGAACTAGAACAGTACCTCTGAGCCTACTGCAACGCCCGCCAATCCGATTGGGCAGATCATCTTATCAGTGCAGAATTCGCACACAACACATGAATTCACGCCACCATGAACATGCCCCCTTTCTATGCCCTTATGGGCTATCACCCTGTTTCAATCCCACACACCTTCGAACCCACACTCAATCCCACAGTAGAGGAATGGCTTTCTGCCTTATCTCAACTCCATGATGACATACTCGCTGCGCAACGTATCGCCCATTGCAATTGGGTAGATAACATTCCTTCTCTTCCTTATAAGGAAGGAGACTCCATATGGTTAGAAGGTAAACATCTCAATACCTTCTACCCCACCACCAAATTGGCGCCATGCTGCCACAGCCCCTTCGTCATCTCGAAAGTGGTTAATCTGGTGACATTCTGCCTTGTCCTACCACCCACATGGAAGATCCACCCCGTGTTCCATGGATCCTTCCTATTGCCCTATCGTGAGATGACCTCCCACAGTCCTAATTTTACCCGCCCACCACCTGACCTTATCAGCAGTGATGAACACTTCAAAGTTGAATCTATTTTGGATTCGCGCTATATTAGGAATCAGCTCCACTACCTCATGCACTGGCTGGGATACCCATCAGCAGATGACCAGTGGCTCCCTGCTGCGGAGCTCCACTCAGCCCCTGACCTCGTTTCAGAGTTCCACTCTTCCCACCCCACCGCAGCATCCCCAACCCTTCACCCTAAAACTCCTCGATGCGGTCATCATCTATAAAAGGGGGGGGGTGATTTTCATCTTTCCCTCAGCCTCTTGCCTTCTACCACCACTCCCACTCGCCAACCTGGAACTTTCCCTGCTACCTCTTTCTCTTCAACTTACTTCTACAATGGCCAACACCCCATCCCCACCGCAAATGTTTAACTACCCCCACTCCTTCATCAATGGTCAGCTGCATATCGCTCTGACTGTTGAGGAATGGAACTGAGTCGCCGCCCTACCTTCACCCACTGAAACACTCGTTGATGAGCAACCCACTGACCTGACCCTGGCCCTTATCGAAGAGGCCATCCTATGGTTCGAGGCTAGAGCACATGGCCTTGACACACCACCCAATCCGCTTCTGACCCTTGTGGAAGCAGCACTCGCAAACCAAGATGAGACACTGTACCACACACCAAACGACCCAGAAGACCCAGTGATATTGGCCGAAGTCCTCACCAATATTGAAGAAGAACTAGAACTACAAAATAACCCATACCAATACCACTCCGATTCACCCTGATATGTACCAGCAGAGTTACCCAACTCTCGCTCACCCTTGCCACCACCAGCCAACCCAGTCATCCTGCCTGAACGCACCCCATCACCAAATCTGGAAGACGATATCAACCTGGGACCTGAGAACCCAGACTTCCCACCACTGCCTGTACCACCACCCCGATCCGCCATGCCATACCTACCAGCCACCGATCCCACCCCAACTTTCAATCAATTACCAGCCGATTACCTGTTCAAGGTAATCAGAGAACTGAAACGATCACCAGATCGAATTGAGAAGGACTTAGTCCTTCAAGGACAATCTTTCCTCGATATCAAACGCTGCACCAAACCAACAACCACTGGACCTCTACTCTGAGATGTAGAAATATCCCCGGCTTTCCATGAAGCCCTCACCAGTTACAAGAACAGCATCCGAGTCGAACATGCCCTTATCCATTGCCAGGATAGAGGACTCATGGCTGATGTAGTGCATTACCACGACTACTATCATTGTCTGAGATCCCTCAATTCCTTCTTGTCGAACATTGAACAATTGTTCAATGAGCGCACTTGGGAAGTGCAAGAAATCGCCAACCGTCTCGTAAATGCCAACATGGAAGCATGGATGCTCCCATATTTTGCCACCCCCTATCACGTCGATGTGGTGCAAGCCACAGAACTGGACCCTGATCTCGCTGTACCTCCTCTCCAACTCCTCTGAGACAATGTCGGGTGGCTTCCCTCATCTAACCGCCACCCCTACATCTCCTCATCATCATCAGAAGAGTCTGTTAACCGCCTCTGAGGAGGTGCTATGGACTCCGACAAAGAAAACCAGCTACATCGTCCCAAACGCAAACCCACCCGCTGTTACAATTGTAACAGAATTGGACATCGATGGAGAGAATGTCAGAAACCATGTTGCCCTGACTTTAACCCCAATATTCCTGCTGCATCATCCACTCACTGCCAAAATTTTCGTCCCCTCACTACCCGTTTCTGCCAGAGGTCCCATCCAAGGGCCTGTACCTATGACTGTTGGTTCTGTCGAGATTGCCATGTGGATTTATGACACGGAATGCATGGAGTAGGGTGCTCCTACTCCGCTTCAGGTGTGGCCACTCACGACCCCACCAATTATGAGATGAACAACGCCAATGATTATGACTGATTGCTGAGACAGCAATTGGGTAGAGAAGGGGTAATGTTACAATTACTTTTCTTTTCACCTTACCACTTACACGCTTCACCAGTTACTGCAATCCCCATTCCCACTTGACAAAGTGGTATTCCATCATCATCTGTCCTATTTTTGCTATCAGTTCTATTCTTAGTTAGCTCTGACCCATTCACCTCACTGGATACATGAGGTGGACAGCCATCGCTTCTTTTTCAGTCTATTTTTACCTGAAACTCATTCTACTCGTTTCATGTCTATTTTTAGCTTGTTATCTCTGATTCATATCCCTGTGATCCTATTGGAAGATAAGGGATTACTTACGACGAACACCCGTGCATAGGAGGGAGACCTGCCCTCAAGTACTATGTATAAATACCATACCCGATTGTAGGGATAAGCCAAGCTTATCCTCTTGTACAATATAGCGTACTTGTCATCTGGATCATCAGCAAGTTAACTCGTCCTTATAAGCCTTCCCATTCTCAGGAGCTTATACTACTCGTTCTACTCGCTCTCAAACCTTGGGCTTTGCATAGGGCTCTGCTACTCGTCTTAGGTGTTCAACTGCTCGATTGTGTGTTGAACCCTTACAGCTTGTTGAATGGATAGGAGGTGGCAGAGTTCCTGAGTGAAGGAGGCAGTAAATTGGGTTCCTTGATTGGAAATTAGTTTAGAGGGGAGGCCAAAACGCCTCCATATGTTGGTATGATAGAGGGAAGCAGTTTGCTCAGCTGTTATTGTTGAATTGCATGGTGCGATGACTGTCACTTTGGTGACATTGTGATCAACAAAGACAGCAATGGCGTTGAAGCCATTTGAGGGTGGTAATTCAGTGATGAAATCCATAGAAACAGTAGAGAATGGGATGGCATTCTCTTCAGGTGAAATAGGTGAAAGTGGGGTGCATGGTCGGTTAGGGAGGTTTTTTGTGGATTGACAGGTAGTGCATCCATCAATGTAGTCATAAATGAATTTACGCATACCTGTCCACCAAAACGAACATTGAATTAGGTCGAGGGTCTTTACTCGTCCAGGGTGTCCTGCTGAAGGTGCATCATGATGTAGTTGGACTAGATCTCGTCGGAGGTCGAGGTTGTTGGGGATGCAGAGGCATCCAGAGTAAAAGACAAGCCCATCGTGCACAGCCCAGTTCTTGAGAAGGGTGCGTTTCATGGGGCTTGGTGCATTGGCTTGTATCAATCGGAGAATGTCTAGTATCTCTCCATCTAGCGATTGACAGTCTCTGACTCGTTGAAGTAGGGCCGAGTCATTTAACACTAGGGTCATGGAGCGAGCAAATACAGACGAGGGTAGGAGGATACAATCTTTGTTATCATGATCTCCAGAGTCATGGTCTGGTCATCTCAAAAGGGCATCTGGCTTTCCTGCGCTTTTCCTGCAATATGTGTGATAGAAAAGTCAAAATGGGTGAGGTAAAGAGCCCAACGAGCCTGTCGTCGAGATAGCTTGCAGGCTTCCTTGAAGACTTCTAAGTTTTTGTGATCAGAGAGGATTTCAATGGTATGAGGGGATCCTTCGAGATAGTGACACCATTCTTCCAGTGCTTTGATAATGGCGAGGAGTTCCCTGTCATAGATGTCATAGTTTCATTCAGCTTCGATGAAAGACTTAGACATAAAGGCAACAGGATGCCAGAATCCATCGTCTCCTTTTTGTGAAAGGACAGCTCCGCAAGCCATTTTTGAGGCATCATGTTACAATTTTTCTCCATCTCTACATACTCATTTCCTCTTGCACTTACTCCGAATACTTTCGGACTTACTATACGTTCTGATCCGCGTTTCCTCGGAGATCCCCTGTCAGGGTACAGGGTAGTGGACTCGTTTCATATCTACACAGGTTTTCCCATCATCCCTGACTGCGCACTTATCTTTAACCTGTGTTATCTGCCTATGGCAGATATCCCTCCTATCTCCATGACTCGTTCTGACTTGTACTTTACCATACTCAAATCCAGGAGGCTCTGCCTCAACTACCGCTCTCATCGTTCTTCAACCTGGTAGCTTGACACTAGCCAGTGCTCTGCTTATCCCATTCATCTCGGCCAAGGAACCAGGCTAAGCTTCGCCTTTGGAACCACCAACTTATCCTGCATTCAATAGGACCTTGCTGACATCCATCACGCTAAGTCCTTACACTAGAACAAGCTTCCTGTCCAAACTCGAGGCTTACAATCGTGGCGCCCCCAGTACCAAACCCATTGCCAACGTGTATCTGCTACAGCAGCACACGGCAAACCTATCTGTTCATCTCTGACTCATCATCAGAATTTGCAGTTGAATATACCGGTAACAACATCTGGAAACTCACAGCAGATCCCAGATACATTGTCGACACATCAAAGGAGTCTCCTCATCTTGAAAAGATACCAGAACATCTCCTATCCCCAGCACCACCAGTATCTGCACCAATCCCAGAATCCAGCGTCAAAATGACAAACCAAACCTGGGACCAACTTAAGGTCAACAAACCCACTGAATTCGATGGTAATCGTGCCAACTTCAGAAGTTTCCTTA
>QLPM01003567.1:0-11120 GCA_003314695.1 Albatrellus sp. MG142
CCTGCACCTTTTTTTGACTTGTGCGTCGTAATTCTCCGATTATTCGGATCACTCACTTCACAATTCGTATTCTACGACAACGCACAAGTTCGCTTGGTTTCTTATTGATAATATACAATATACTCCAGCCCGGTGAGCTCACCTTCCTAGTTCCCGACATCCCCTATTGATTACAGAATGCTGCTCATAATTCGCGAATATAGATAGCCCATGCTGCCCCAGACCGTTCGTGTCGGAGTTGCCCTATACAATATGTAGTCAAATCGAGGACATGACGGCCAACTCGCAAACCGATTCGGTGGCCCTTCCGTAATGCAAGAAGTGGATTGATATTTCTGATCATGTCTCCTTCAAGTTCCATTGGGGGCGTAGCAATCTAATGAGTGCATTCGAAGTAGATCGTGGGCCTCGAAAACCAAGTCAAGTACACGATGGAAGTACTCTCGAAGATGCGGAACTCTTGTCATCCGGTAAACCGCCTGCCCATCGAAATTCTTGCTCGCATTTTCAGCTGTGAGCAGAAATCAACTGATATTCAGCGATATCCTTGGGTTTGCTGCCACTGGAGAAAGGTTGCGCTGCAATTGTCACTATTGTGGTCGATCGTAGATAACAACCTCACTGCAAGATCCGCGTCACTCTTCTTCGAACGCTCCGGGGGCGCACCCTAAGTGTATACAACATCGGTTCGACCAATGATCCCCAAATTAGCTACAGCGTTTACTCAGCAATCATCTCGCCGTCTGAATCGGTCATGCCAAGACTGCGGTCTTTCACCTTTGTGAGATACTCCACTATGAAACTTCGTGTTCTAATCATGGACTGTCGGTTTCCTGCACCTCGGCTACAACGTCTCTCGATTCATATCAAGGACCCCAACGACAGAGTTTGAATAGCCTCTTTGACGGAACAATGCCTATACTATCAGAATTAGTTCTGGGATCTCTCTTGCCCTGGCTAGTGAGTCTCTGTCCCAGCTTAACTACTCTGCACATCTCAACGTCACCCCCATCTAGTCTTATGTATTATGATTGCTTCCTGAGGCCATCCCAAGCCTCTAGATCCTCGCTCACATTGATGCAAAACCTGATCCTCGCAGCTTCCTATCGACTCCGCAGCTGATCGAATTGTTTCATTAAAGTATTTGCGCTGCCTGTGCCTAGGTATGAGTTCGGAAGACACCATCACTTGTATTTTGTCACGCCTTGATGTGGACCCCTCTCAAGTGTGTTTCCGCGTCAAGAGTGGTGGGTCGAGATTGAGTGAATCGATACAGGCCAGGTTAGGGCCTCTATCACGTATGCGGGTCAAGTATCAAGAGCTGTAAGTGCTTATCATAGGGGATTCGATCACTTTCCAAAGTAGAGGTTCCTTCGGCCTGCATTTCGTCGAGGACCCCTACACAGGTCCCCCCCAGTATTTTGCCGGCTCTAATGGCAACTCAGCATTCGAACTATGGGCCGAAGCGGCCACCCTGTTATACCACGATGCATACCAACTTCTCCAGCGTCACCAAACTTATTCTGTCCTTTGGCAGAGGACGTCTTTTGTCGGCAGTGGATTATTTTAAACACGACGATGCTTGGTCCAAGGTCTTCCGATCCCTCCTATCATTAGAGTATTTATTTTATCTTGGACTGGACTCGGGCATCCGCGATGCTGCAATAGCACTCCGTGGAAAAAACGTAGAAACAGTATATGTGGACCACCCATGCCCCCTTTTGAAGAGGCTTAATATTGTCCACCGGACATTCACGGATCTCGATAGCACATTCGAAAAGCTCTTGCAGATGATCACAGAACGACCGAGCTCTACAAGTCCGATACAGTCGTTCAAAATGATGTACAGAGGAATCGATTCAGTGTTAATAAGCATAGTATTTGCGAGGCTTCGAATGCACATCCCTGATATTGAGGGACAAGATATCAAAACCACATGTTAATATCAAAGCAAAGCTTATCTTAAGATCCCGGAGTACTTCTCGTCAGGTCTGTCTGAGAACTGTACATACACTATGATTGCTCTGTTGCAGTCATGGAGCCTTCGCTGACCTTATCGACCGACTTAAGACGATCTGAGTTTTTGACGTGCCCTCCCTCTACGACTTTCACTAGGATGACCTCCTAACAAACCGACTGGAAATCGTCGATCGCAAGTTCATTGTAACAAATAGAACCCATTATACGATAACAGCATGATAACCCCGATAGTCTCTCGGTTTGGCTTCAAAAATGGCCAAATTTCGTCATTACTGTCTACTGGTAACTATTCACTCGCAAGTTACTTAGTCCGAGTTCCACCAAAGTTCGTAAGTCAACGAAGCTTGTGAGTCTCAGCCATGGATCTGCAGTGATACTGAATCAACATGATGTTCACCAGTAGCATTGAATTTTTGTAAGCAAAGAAACTGAGCCATCAGTGCAGTGTGAGCTGAGCAGTGTATAGAGTTCCACGAATCGAAGTACTACTGTAAGTACTAGGTTGTGATAAGACGCGCAGCAACTCGCGCAAACCCGCGGAGATCGAAAGTAGTCTGTTCTTGGGACCGGCAAGCAGCGGCAGGCCTTTCCTTCCTGTTCACAACTGCCAGTAGGGTGGCGCTGCGTGCGATACTGCAAAGGCAGATACTTTTGTTCCGCTAATTTTCTTTTTTCTTCTAGGGCTACATGACTTCGTCGATACAGAATGGTGATGTCACAAGTTCTGAGATGGACGTGGATGTACTCGACGGTGTGCAGCCCATTGACTACCTCGCCGAGCGGAGGGTAAAGCTTGCGCTCCAAGACTCCGAACGCGCCTCTTCCGTGCCCCTGCACCCAAGCACATACACCGTTGGCTATGTCTATTCGACAGAAATGATGACCCATAGCTCCGAGGAGGTGCATCCCGAACAGCCTGAACGCATCTCCCGCATCTACAATGTCCTGCTTGATCACAAGTGCATCGCAAAGATGAAGAGCATACCCATTAGACGCGTGAAACGCGACGAAGTTCTTCTTGTGCACAGCGAAGCACAGTGGAACTCGATCATAATGCTACAATGTGAGTATCAAAGCCAGGGCCAGAGGCGGTCGCGAACGAAGCCGTTGTTGGTGACGATCTGACAGTGCATTATTCTGCTGTCTACCATTTGAATCGAAATGAAGAGCTGAATATCTCTATGTTAGCATTGACACCCCAAAGTATCGTCGACTCGGAGGCCTATTACGAGGGCCTATCACTATACGTCTCACCTTCAACGCCACATTGTGCTCGTCTTAGTTGCGGAGGCGTCATCGAAGCCTCGCTAGCCGTTGCACGGAACGAGTTGAAAAAGGCATTTGCCATTGTGCGTCCTCCAGGTCACCATGCAGAACCGGAAAAAGCCATGGGATTCTGCTTTTTCAACAATGTGGCTGTTGCTGTGAGGGTCGTTCAACAACTGACAAAACTCAAAAGAATTCTCATTCTCGATTGGTATGCTTCGTTTCCGTGCCTGATGTGTTGTACAGTAGTACAGTGATTAACGCCGTTTTCGCACAGGGATGTTCATCATGGTACGCTTGAAGTCGGGTTTCTAGCTGTGCTAAGATTGATGATCGAGAAGGCAACGGAACGCAGAGAGCTTTCAATGATGATCCATCGGTGTTGTATATGTCTCTGCACCGATACGAACAAGGGCGCTTCTATCCGTGCGGTCCCTTTGGCGGCATGCAGTCCTGCGGGGAGGGGGCCGGAAAAGGATTGTAAGTGCCAGTTGTCGAAACCGACAAGACATCCGTTTTTGACGATTCGTAGCTCGGTTAACGTCCCGTGGCCAGTCAAGGGCATGGGTGACGCGGACTACTTGCATGCTTTCCAGAAAATTGTTATGCCGATTGCGATGGAGTTCGCCCCGGAGCTTGTTATCAGTGAGTCCATTGTCGCCTAGGACTTCATCCCAGCTCTTGACCTGCATTATGTAGTATCCGCAGGTTTCGACGCAGCGGAGGGCGATCGTTTAGGAGAGTGTAATGTGACGCCTGCTGGCTACGCACATATGACACATATGCTTTCTGGCCTCGCAGGGGGGCGTTTGGTCGTCGCACTTGAGGTGAGTTCTATAAAGATGCAGGTTGGTAATTCAAGTTGTTCTTGCTGTTCATGCTGGGCAGGGTGGATACAATCTTGAATCGCTATCTCGGTCCGCACTGGCGGTATGCAGCACAATCCTCGGGGAGGCGCCACCAGAACTACCTCCGCTGGTTGCATCAGAAGCAGCCGCAGAAACGGTTTGGCATGTAGCCATTGAGCAGAGCAAGTACTGGAGGAATGTCGATCCAAAGGCTTGTGAGCCGCAGGAAGGTATGAATGGTGTCTGATTACATTTGGATAAGGTTGAACATTGTTGTTGTTGCAGATGTTGAAGAGGAGACGTTTTCCATTCCTGGTAAGGAATCACTGCTATGCCCTCGGAAGCTTGTTACGAATATTCTTATCCGGTTTAGAGCTTCTCAAAGCGCATCGTCAAGAATTCATGTATCGCGAGTTTGGCATGTTGGAAGTCCCTCTGCTCTACGACGACCATCAGGAGCTATATGCTTCTCAAGTTATGTGCACGTGAGACTTACATTCCCGCCTTGACGGCTGTCTAAGATTATTATGACTGACCCTACAATAGAAAGGACTTAATGGATCAAAAGACACTTGTCATCTTTGCACATGAATTGTAAGCATGTCACATCCGTGTCGTGTATGTGAGCTCATGAAGGCATGTCTGGCCATTATGCAGTGGAAACCTTCGTGTTGAGCTGGCGGATAATAGTACCTGCAATGTTCGGTTAGAACACTCGTATCTGGTTCGTGTGCCTCCTTGACGAGTCCCGTCAGCCCTGTTCAAATCTGTTTGTGCCCAGGTCGATGCATCTAAACAGTTGGTCAACTGGGTTCGAAGTGAAGGGTATTCGTTGGTTGACATCAATCTATACCCAAAGCCATCATCACGTTCGCGCGAGCCTGCTGTATGTCTGTTTGACACGTCGGCCAATGATCGGACGTACTCATCATGTTGGCTATAGAGTCCACCTAAAAGGCCAGAAGACTACATTAGAGAGCTCATGACTTACGTTTGGGATAATTATGTCTTGTCAGTGTTACTCGCCTGCTGTGGTGGCAAGGCTGAATCTTCCTTCCTCAGATTAAGCGGCGTAGAAAGTGTTGTCCTAATCGGCCATGGGCCTGGCATCGATGCCGTCTCCCAGCTAATAAATAATAGAAGTAGGTCCTTCATGGAAGATAACTTCATGTCTGCTCAACCATCGTACAGCGGGAAGCTGTATGCAATTAGTGAAAGTCATTGTTCAGGTTGTTGGTCTAGGTAAAGTCCCCCTCGGGCCGAAAGCAACTGTTGATCCAGCATGGTACAGACAGGTACGGGAGCGTGGAAGGAGCATGCAAATGGAAAAAGACAAACTGACAATCATCACAGCACTCTCTTGTAATAGTTTCGCAGGACAATAATATCCTTCATAACGGAAAATTACTAAAACGGCATGGCAATATAATGCCCGTCTGTAAGTCTTTCCTCGTACATATCAACATCGATGTTCCATCCAATCCGCCACTTCAGCCGAGTCGAAGCCCGTGAAGATGATGATTCAGGCGCTGCCCCACGTCCAGCAGTGCGTCAAGCAAGCATTGTCCCCGACGAAGAGTAGTTCAATCGCAGCTGACTAGGGATCAAAGGAGCGTGGCTTTTCGGATGCGTAGCCCCTAGAGTACTAGGGATTGTACTTATAATCTCTTCGTCAACACCATATATTTTATTTAGCCCATATGCTCGATAAAGGTATACACGGAAGAAGGTACCGATGATATGATGCAGCTTACTACAGCTCATCCCGAACATGCTCCTCCGTGCTCATTTCGGGCTCCTCGGCTGGTGTTGGTGTGCTTGTGGGCACCTCTGTCGCGACCATAGCTTCCGCCACGGAAACCCCGCTCGGGGGAAGCGGCACCTCGTCTGGCACGACGGTCTCGTCAGGCATCGACTCGGGCGTCGACTGCTCGCGACTCGCGGCCTTCTCCCCGGCCTCGCGCTGCGCGTGCAGAACCTTGTCCTCTGGCTTCTTGCCCTCCTCCATCTGCTCACCAGCCGCAGCCTCCGCGCTCGCCGCGTTCTCACCCCCCTGCTTGCGTGGCAGGTCGCCCATCACCCCACCGTAACCGTGCTCGTCGTGGAAACCAGTACCGTACTTCTTCACTGCTTCCTCAAAGTCGACCATGTCGGCGAAACCACCGTGCGCGAGCATCATGCGCTGTGCCTCCTGCTGTCGTTCGATATCGAGCTCCTCCTCCGACGGCACATATTCTTCTGTCTTTGCGTCCTCATTTAGCACGGCAAGATCCGCGGTGCCATCGATCACCGAGTCGAAGAACTTGGAGAGTGAGTCAAGCTTGAGGATGCCTTGGCGTATGAACAGTGTGAGTACCAGTATGTGAGGGGGGCAGGGAAGGAATAAGCGCACCTTCGAAGATCACGGGTTTCATCGTGCCTGCAGGGTAGACAAGCACCTTTGAGTCCTTGTCGCCGCCAGTTTCGTAGCCCATCTTCTTGGAGGTTTTCCCTTTGCGATCTCTGTGGCTGGCAAACTGTAGTTGGTCGCGGTACTTGTTTGCGAGGACTTCCCACAGCATCGGCACCTTCTTAGCCTTACTCAACAGGAAGACACGGTTTCTGTCCAAACTCTAAGAGTTATCGTGATTAGTATATGATCGAGCACAGGGGTAGAGAGCCAGGGTAACGATGTACTTTCTCAACCCAAGGCTGGATGTCTTCGTAGTGGTATAGCTTATTGTTCTTGTGAGGAATGCGCCGTGCTGCCCAGTAGTATATTGCACTAGCTGTTCGTTGTGGCCCATCGAACACGAGAGGTGGCATGTCCTTCCCGCGCGGAAAGAGCTACGGATATGTCAGAACAAGGCATATGACACTCGTCTCAGGTTGCTCACCTTCAGGGTAGGGAAACCTTGTACGCCCTGAGGTACAGACTATGAGCTAGATATAATTTCGGTAATGCAGAATGACACAGACCTGCTCCGCACATAGTGCCTTGTTCTTCTGTGCGTCACAATCCACCGCGTACGTAGGGATCAAAGGGTGCAGTCCTAGGGCAGCTTTGCTGTATTCGGGCGCCATTTTTTGACAGTGCTGCATAACGACCGCGACCCATCAGCGAGCATGTCTGGTGGCCGTACTAGCAATACCTTCGTACCCCGCACCATGGCGCAACGAAAGCAACCACGCTGGTTTGCTGTACGGACAATCAGGATAATAGAAACACAGAAGACGTGAATATCGCGCACATTCTCCTTCATGGCCTTTTTGAAGCCCTTCGCATCGAGGTGTTTAACCAGAGAGTTTGGTGGAAACAGCCCGGCAGTGACGAGTGACGGCGCGAGGGCGAGTGCCAACGCGAGCTTTGCCAGCATATTGACTGATGACGACGCGAAGGATATATAATGTAGAGAGGAAGAGCGATGCAAAAGATCAGTGTACGAGCCACGGGAGCAGAGGGCTCTTATGATCAGGAACTTAGGAGGGTGTGGTGAGCTAATTAGTGGTTGGTCTTAACGGTAAGCGACCCCAATATTAATGACCGCACTGACGTGGCAGTTCTCTCACTACAGGATTACCGTTTCACTTTCGTGTCTTGTTTCGCCAGTCCTCTCCGTTATCAAAGTTCACAGCTCACTCATAGATGAGAATTTAGGATTGGGAGTATCGGCGACAAGCTGCAAGCCTTATGCGTCGCCGCTGCATCATGACTGTGGTTTGGAGATGCGTGTCGATTTCAGCCTGAATTGGCTGTGCGGCTTTCTCCCCCGGCTCAGGGCCCAAAACTCATCATACCTCACAATATTTAAACCTACTCGAAGCTCTAGGAAGCTGTATCCTGCGACTAGGACAATAAATCACTGTGCAGAGTACTGTAGCAGTTTTTTTTTGCGAATATGACTTGTCTTTACACAGCATTTGCGGTGTTTCGGGTTATAATTAACGTTGGCAGCAGGGATTTGGATTCATGCAAACGTCAGTCTCGTAATAGCAAACATTATTATAGTGCTATATCAATTTGTAGTAAAAGCTTAACGCTTATGATACGTGGCAGTTAAATGTAGACTCTGTCCCTTACAGCCAATTATCATAACGTTTCCTCCCTTATTTCCCTCCGGACGCCATATCACCTTCCACTTGTCATATCAACGCTTATGCTAACTACTTGAGTCTGGTCATCACGTTCGTTTGTCTTATATGGGCCAAGACGTTCTCCTCCTTGGAGGCTTAATCCTGCTAGCAGTTGGCATTATAACCGTGAGCAAGCCTCTTCGCACTATAAAACGAGATGTTATTCTGCGAGGATGATGAACACCTTGATCATCCTTGTTCTTAGAGCTTTGGGCAGTCTCCGGACGTGCGTCAGGGCGACGACGAGACACCAGGTCGCAGTAACACACTGTATTACTGACTCGCCTCTTCCTTGTCCTTCTTACTTCCAATATTATCACATCGCCGTGCTCACGCGACGAACTCCTTATAAAGGGCTCCACACTTCTGCTTCTTTGGACACCCCCGCCGGTAGTCGAGCATGCCTCCGAGAAGAAATACCGTACGCGCTCATCTGGCGAGAAGCGTCTTCCCTTACCATCCCTCCGTGACGCCAGCTCTGTCAACCTCACTGTTGTGATACCCGCGTTCAACGAGACAACACGCTTGCCGTCTATGCTCAGCACCACTATTACACACCTGTCTGCACAGAAGAAGCGCACGTACGAGATCCTCATCGTCGACGACGGCTCGTCGGATGGCACAGCGGACGCTGCGCTCAAGCTCGCGGAGACTTACCCCCGGGCGGAAATTCGTGTCGTGCAGCTCGAGAAGAATCTCGGGAAGGGTGGCGCCGTGCGACACGGGATGTTGCATGGGCGCGGGGAGAAGCTACTCATGGTGGACGCGGATGGGGCGAGTCGGTTTGAGGACCTTGAGGATCTGTGGAAAGCACTTGATACTCTTGCGCCCAAGGGCTCGGCTGGCGTCGCCATAGGCAGCCGTGCGCACCTTGTGAAGACGGAAGCGGTAGTAAAGGTCTGTTGCTCTCAACTGGCTCTTCAAAAGTGAAATTTATCACTGATCTGTGGTCCTATCCGTGTGCAGCGATCTTTTATTCGCAATTTCCTCATGTATGGACTGCACACCGTCCTACGCATTGTCGGCGTAGGCCATATCCGTGATACCCAGTGCGGCTTCAAGCTGTTCACACGATGCGCTGCACAGCAGATATTCCCTCAACAGCACCTGACGACTTGGATCTTCGATGTGGAACTCCTGCTGCTCGCGAAGCAACTGCGCATACCTGTAGCAGAGGTGCCGATTGAGTGGCACGAAGTTCCCGGTAGCAAGCTGAATGTTATGGCGGACTCGCTGCAGATGCTGAGGGATCTGCTGGTCCTGCGGGCGAATCAGGTGCTCGGGAGATGGAAGGCTCAGGGAAGGAAAAAAGTAGAGTAGAGTGGTTGTTCTTGTGTTGTAAGTGGATGATAGTATGGAACAATCTCAGTGTGACTGAAAAGTCAGTTTTACACGGCGTGGAACGAGATTGCACCAGTACTGTAATCACATTTACAGTGCTACCAGCTGCGTTCGGGCATCCCGGGTGATGAGCGCTTGACTGGCTCCGAATGAGCGCGTCGCGGCACAAAACGCGTGATCTAACGTGCCTGATCAATGCGCTTCCAATTCTGCTCCAACCTACCTTGCCCTCATCTTGTGCGCACACCGCGACATATCTCTCTTTTCTTCCGTCTTTGCTCACTAATCTTGAACGAACGGGCAGGATCTACCGCAGAAGGCATGGGTGGCCCAACGATACCGGTCCAGGACGTATGCGAGCTTGTGCGCAAGATGGTGTTGACAGCCCGGCGGGAGGGACGCCTAAGGTACGGCCAGTTCGCATTGCACTCGACGTGCATATGAATTTGCGCTGACGTCTCGCCTTCATGGACCAGTGCGTTAACTCCGCGTATTGTGCGTAGCAGTGTCGAGGAAGCGCTCTCCCTCGGGAGCGGCACGCTAGACGCCAAGGAATACAGAGCCGCAGTCAAGGAGACTATTGAAGCAGCTGTGGTGTGTTTCCGCCTTACATCAGAGTGCGCACTGGCGCCTTACTTCTCGATTATACGGTAGGCGGAGGATATCTCGTTGGAGAGTGGAAAGCCAGAGAAGAAGCCAGAGGGCGGTCAGAAGACGACCACAGATGAGACTGGTGAGGAGGGAGTTGGCGCGCTATCAAAACCCGCGAGACGCAAGCATGCCCCTGCCAAAACAGTTAAGGTTAAGGCTGTGAAGGAGGCGCCTGCGAAGAAGGGGACGCCTGTGAAGAAAGAGGGTAAGAAACGGACCCCGAAGTCGAAGACACCTACTTCCGCCGTATGTTCGCATTTATTTCTTACTTCTCGTCTCAGAAGATGGCCTTGCATCTCTTCAGGATGTGATCGAGGACTCAGACATTGAGGAAGTGACAGGACCACAGCCCACCAAGGCGGCTGCAAAGGCGAAGTCGAAGCCGATTGTGCAGGAGGCTCGTACAGACTCTGTGATTCTGTGCGACCCACTTCTGAGTGTGCTATTTAGGACAATAATATCGAGAAGTCTGTACCTAAGATTAAATCAAGCAGCAGCCGCCGTACGATACCCGTCGAAAGCGAAGCCGAACACGATGCCACGTCCAGCACCAAACCAACACGCAAAGACGAGAAGGAAGTAAGTAAAGTGCTTTCGCTTACGCTGTATCAGCCCGACTTCGCTTTTTAATTATCTGGGCTTGTGTTCTTAGGACTCTGCTAGGCTGTCTAAGTCCCAGTCCCCTTCAAAGTCGGTCGATAAACCAATATCTGTTGACAAAAAAGAAGCACCTCCGGAAGATGGGAATGTAAGAGTTGTTTGTTACCTCCTCGCCCACAATCACACTTTTCCCGTCCTTCGACCGCATGCAGATGAGTGAATCCGAGATGTCTGTACTCATCGATGAAGAGCCACAGAAGAAACGGAAGAGGAAGGGCGAGAATAAGGTGCGACTATCCCAATCCCTCGAGCGCTCCAAAC
>QLPM01003603.1:0-12168 GCA_003314695.1 Albatrellus sp. MG142
CTCGTCCTCCCCGCGCCGCCCGATGTCTACTCCAAAGACGGCAACCCCGACACCGCGCTCGACGCGCTCCTCGCACGCGCCGACATCGCCGCCGTCATCGTCGCGCTGCCCATCAGCGCGCAGCCGGGCATCGTCCTGCGCGCGCTCGCCGCCGGCAAGCACGTGCTCAGCGAGAAGCCCGTCGCGCCGCGCGTGCGCGCCGCCACAGACCTCGTGCGCACCTACGAGCGCGACTTCCGCCCGCGCGGTCTCGTGTGGCGCGTCGCCGAGAACTTCGAGCTCGAGCCCGCATTCCACCGCGCCGCACGCCTCGTGCGCGACGGCACCATCGGCAAGCTGCGCTTCTTCCACGCCCGCGTTGTCGACTACGTCGACACCGAGTCCAAGTGGTACAAGACGCCCTGGCGCACCGTCCCAGACGTACGTCCCCCGTCCTGCCCACCAATATGTGCCCCACACACTAACCCCGCCGCGTCGCGCCCCCGCAGTACCAGGGCGGCTTCGTGGTGCGTCGCCCCGCGACCCTCCCCACACGCTCGTCCGCACACTAACACTCCCGCGACGCACAGCTTGACGGCGGCGTGGTACGTCCTCCCCCGCCTGCCCGAGCGCACCGTGCACAACGCTGACCCACCCACTCCAGCACTTCGCCGCGGCATTGCGCGTGATGCTCCCGAGCCCCGTGAACTCGCTCACGGCGCTGACCTCGCTGAACAAGCCCTTCCTCGCGCCGACCGACACGATCCACGCACTCGTGCGCACCGCCGACGGCGCACACGGGATCTACGAGCACACGTACGCCGCGCCCGCGCGCTCGTGCATCGACACTGTCTTCACGCTCACAGGCGACGCAGGCTGGCTCACCGTGCGCCGCGGGCCGTCCCCGGGCGTCTTCCGCGTTACCACTATGCGCATCGGCGCCGACGGCGCGCAGACGGAGGACTCCGTCGACGAGCCCCTCTGCGGCGTCGAGCTCGAGCTGCGCTCCTTCTTCGCCGCCATCGTCGGCCACGAGCCCTTCGACGCCTGTCAAAGCCCGCGCGGTGCAGTCCGCGACCTCGCCTTCATCGAGGCTGCGCTGCAGAGCGGCGGCCGCCCCGTCGACGTCGCCGTCCTCGCCCACGTGTGACGCGCGTCGTGCCAGGGACAGCAGTAGAAGTCTGTAACTCTAAATATGTGTACAACGCACAACTTGTGATAACTTGGCGTGCGGCGGGCACCATGCGGTGTAAAATTTTATCCGGAGCCTGGTGCGCACGCGCAATGCAGCTGCCCCCAATGAATGGAAAGGGACGTGCAGAAGTTTGAGGGCCATTTGTAGAGCTCCACGCGCCACGCCGCACTGCACAAAATTAACCCGGCGCCCGATACCAGTATATGCAGCGGCTAGGGTTGGAAGAAGGCCGCGCGCCATGATGCTATCGATAACGGCAGTGGTGCGCCAGTCGGGCTGCAAATGTCGTGTGACACACAGCGCGCATGCTCTGCGCAGGAAAGGAAAGTTAAGAAGCACAGGACCGCCTGCGCCACACCGGTCGTAGTACAATACGCACCGCAGCTGCTCCCTTATGCCAAGCCCACGGCAAGGGTTTTAGACATGATTTGCCGGCGGCCAGGAGCGTAAGCGATGGGGAAACGCGGATGCGCCAGCCGTCACCACGTGCTCATGGTCCCACAGCGCCCCGTTGTTTCTCCGTACAGGCTGTTACTTAGCCTGCACATCTGCTCACACACACGCGAGAGGGAACCCCTGACCGGCATTATGTGGTCTGGCCGCTCAGGAACGATGGATTCGCTCGTAGGGTGTCGTGTCGCGGCCCCCAGGTGTCAGCACGTAGATGGCATTATATTGCAGGCGCGGTACATCAGCGGAACCGATCCCCGTAGTCCGAGTATATGATCGCAGCGAAACCCGTCAGCTCGTGCAAGCCCGCGATACTCTGCGTGATCGGTGCATGAGTGAAATCGACCCGCGATGAACGGGGGAGAAAAGCAGCACGCACGTCGATCAGCTCGTTAGGCACTCCATTTAGCGCTAGTGCGCTCCAACGTGCGAGACCCGGGAGCATGCCCGCAACCCGCAGGCGCACCTCGCCCTCGCTCTCCGTCTCACTGCCGAACACATTTCGGCCGAGCCCGTCGAAAAGCACCTCCGTCGCGCGGTCGAGGCAGCGCTCGAGCACAAGCAGGAAGTCCGCCGACGCGATCAGGCCGCGCGTCTCCTCGAGCAGCGCCGAGAATGCGGGCCCGTGTGCGTCGCCGCGCGCGGGTGCGAACCCGCCGCGCAACAGCATGTGCGCCAAGGCCGAGGATGTGGGCGGGAGGAGTGTGGAGAGGAAACTATGGGGAAGAAGGGCCGTCAGCGATCGCGTGCATGCGGGTCCGAGAAGACGCCTAGCTTTATCCGGCGCTCTGTGCCCTCAAATGTCACTTCGTATTCCACGCGTCGCCGCACATCGCACACCAATCTGTGCAGCTCAACGGCACCAAGTTTGCTTTTCAGTGAGACTCTGGCGTGGCGTGTTAGCGGCCGGATATAACGAGAAAGAAGCGCACTTACCCCTCGAATACTTCCTCCACGCCTCGACGCACACGTTCACCGACGTCTCGCCAGCCAACATTGAGTATCCACCAGCTCAGTGTCAGGAACCTGCGCTCCGTCTCTTCGTCGACACCGTCCCTCCAGATGTCTCTCCCCGACCACTGTCCACTGCCACCCAAGAGAGCCTCGACGTCGCGATCGGCCACAGAGGATGCGGAGAACAATGAGGCGAAGAAGGTGTTAAACTCTAGCTCCTCGCGTTCATGCTCTTCGCGCTCTAGCTGTATTATCGACTGAAGATACTTGTATCGACCGAGCAGCGAGAGCTGTATGTGGGTAAATATGGAAAGAAGCGTCGTCGAGTACAACACGGTTAGCGTCCTCGTCACAGCTACAGCAGGGAAAAAAGTCAAGTAGCCGAAAAATTGGACGAGAGCAAACTGCACTGACCGAGCATCTTGACCTCCCGCCATAGCCCGGCCTTATTTCTTGTGCTCATATTCACTTGGGAGCTCGAAAGATCAACTTGGGAAGACTACACAACAGATATGCACGCGTACAGGCCTGGAGCAAGAAGCCACTCACGATGCCGGACTCATCACCACTGCTCACCCCAGAACTAGTTGTGATCACGGAGTCTGACAGGTTCTTCCGGGGATGAGGCACTTCCAGATATTCTTGCGCACCATTCTCCTGCACGGTGTGTGGGCTTGCACGTTCTGATGCTTGTGGGGAGTGGCTCGATGGCTCGGCGGATGGATGGACCCAGCTCATCTGGGATTCTTCCATCCGGGAAGATTTTTCTTCGTATACCGAGGCAGATACGATGGATACGGAGCCTTTTTCCGAGGGCGCATCTCCTTCCCGCACTAACTCCATGCTTGAAGCAAGAGAGGAGTCGGATGGCGGCTCTGGAGACGACCCGGATCTAAGCTGCGATGCCGGCTGCGATAGGATATGCTCGAGCTTTGGCTGGCTCTTGGATGCCTTTGAAATAGAATGGAGCTCGGCAGTGAGAGCTTCGACATTCATGTCTTCCAAGATACGTTGGCCGAGGATGGACAGGTGAGCCATCACCATGAACGAAGTGTCCTCCATATTTGCCTGGAACCGTTTTCGAATGCTGATGGATATATGCACATATACACATCATCGGGACACAAAAAACACACATAGTTTACGCACTTTTCTCGCGCTGATCGTTCTTGCATGACTCTGGTCCGGACGTCCTCTAAACGGTCTATCACATACTGTCCGACCACATACACACCGCCAACAACACTCGCAGCGCGCACCAACCCATTTCGACGCTCGTAGAAGTAGCTGGTCATCTTTTTGAACATGATACGAAAGTTGGTGGGGGTGGCATTCGACAGAGCATGCAGCAGGGTGGAGTGACGAAAGCGACCAGACAGGGCGCGCGGCTATATCAACCCAGCACGTGTTTTCTTGTCTGCATCCATTTAAACTGGCAAGCATTCAATTTCCGACCCGTGTGCGCACACTGGCAGCGAATGGCCAGAAATTAAAGCAGATCAACAGAAAGTAAAGCAGGGGGTTTCACGGCATATGTTGATATTGTGAGAAAATTAAAGTGCTTAGACTTTATCGTGTTGCCAACCCATGGACTTACCAGCGCCGAGTTACATGCATTCGAAAAGGAAGTATCATGGCGGAAATGTGTTGTTATATAAAAACTTTCCGATTCTGCTTCAAGAAACTGTCATTATTTTGATCCGGAGAATCCATCCGACTCGCTCAGCGTAAAGTGCAATGCAAGGTGCAGCATCGGATACCCTAGACTACCCTGAGTGCTTATCTAAACCCCACGCGATTTCCGTTTGTGGCCGGCGACCGACGTCGTTCTCCTCCAACCCGCAACGAACACCACATTTGACAATGGTACCAATTCCTCTCATTGGTGCACGGTGAGAGGCTGATCTAGTTCTCTTACAGGGTGGAGGAGCTAGGTATCCCTATCCCAAGGAGGTCTGGTCGCCAGCTGGTGCGTCACAGTCCTTCAGTCCGGCAGCAAGTATACTCATCGCGGTTTCCACCCCACCCAACCTCTTGCGTCGACTTCATATTTGGACAATTTTGACACTATTAGGTGGCTGGTGGACGCGTCCCAAAAACTGGAAATCGAACACCGCTATTGCCTTCGTCGGCATCCTCGTTGTGACCTACGGTATCTGGACAGTCGGCGCAGACAAAGAGGTGGGTTGCTCCTCTCCCATGTATTATCGTCCATCCCTTCATCCCACATATACTCTCCGTGTCCAGCGGCACTACACAGTGCCTTCCCGTCCCACTCCACCTATGCTGGTGCGTCTTCCCATACATCAAATATTACCCTTTCCACTGATATCCCAAATCCGCCACGGTTCACTATCGTATAGTGGGCAAGGCTATTCCAAGACCCAGATGCAGCGAAGCGGAAGGAGAAGGAGGGCTCATAGGGATTCTGTTTCAATGTTCTGCGGCGTTCTCAATACAGATCCATTACCGCTTTCGGGAAGTTCACCCGCACGACCGTAAGCGCCTGCAGCGCCGACTTAAGATGAGAAAAATGGACCTCTGGGCGCAAGACGATACCTTCCTAAGCATTCATTGATGTAGAGCTGATATCTGATCCAAACCATGAAACATTCGACGTGACTGGCCACAATTCGGTTCCATACTTACGTCTTAGCCCACCTTCCAGCGCACTATTGTCACTACGAAGGGAAGCTGTTGCAACAGCATTGCGCCGACAAGCCTCCCAGGGTTCGGCATTCGCATTGTGCTTGCGGTGCCGTATGGGCAGCTCTATGGCCGCTCCAGCGCGCGTATAGACTTAATGTACTCGGGTTCTATATGTTCTACGCGGAGAAATCAAGGATCCATCACGGAGAAATCGTCCTGCGGCATATCAGGGTCGAGTTTGCAGAATGACAGCTTTGTCGAAGTCTTCGGCAAACACTGCCAATCTACTGTCGCTTCTCGCTGAGGACTGCCCTTCCAGGTGAAACTGTCGACACGTCAGGTGTGGTTTACTAAACTGGTTGCAGTAGTGGCTGCCGTCAGCTCGGATCGAAAGATAGCCTGCTTACAAGATATCAGCGTGTTGATTGAAAGTCGACAGCGAATCCTAACGCCGAATTCTAACTCTACCTGCTTCACAGCGTCCAACAATGTCGCATGTCGTGTTGCTAGTTGTAATCTCACTGGCGATGTTTTTACTAAGAACAGGGGATGTAGTTGGTCTGGCTGGAACCTGCGTCATTCTAGTCTGTTCCCCATCAGAGCAACCACTGGTGGTCCATAGGTCTACGAGGCTAGTTTGCAACTGTCATAATTCCACTTCACAGTTGATCACGACCTTGCCTGACCCTTATTCATGAGCCAATCGATCATTGTCTCTGTAATCGCGTCAGGATCCGTGGAGAGCACCGGCATAATTCAGCACCCTTCGCTATCGTCGTCGTGCTTCTAGCGAGCATCACTGATATGGCACTTATCTGCTTCATCCGAATTGAACAACAGATATGCCAGTCTTTACTCGGGTCCTTGCGGCGAGCAGTGTACGTACCCTATCGTCTTTGTAATGTCGAAGGCGAGGGGTCTGCCGTTTTGGGGGGCACCTCTAGTCCGTGCCTCAGAGGTAATGTCGACATGCTGGATGGAGGCAATAGGGCGTGAATATACAGGTGTGCGTGCAGGTGACCGTCTCCAATTCGTGAATTATCACGCTACGATGAAATTATGTTTGACGACACCCGCACGAATCGGCTGGTTGGTCTTGTCGCAGATCACTACTTGTTGGCTAGTGTCATTCTGCGGGATTGGTGCAAAGCGGTAGAGCACTCAATTGATCCATAAGCCGCTGATCAATCACTCCGTAAAATTCCAGATCTTCTGGTAACTCCATAGTAACCCCGGAATTGACATATCGATCGTTCTTAGGATGTGACTACCGAATCTATTGGCAAGAGGACGCCAACTGGTGTGGACCGACAAGTCGCCGACAAAGTGACCACCTAAAGGCGTTATCTTTCTCCAATGCGGCGTCTACTAGTACCTTGTACCATTATGTCCTGCTGCCGTATTCCTCAAATGTGCAGTAAAGCCAGGGTGCTGTAGGCGTTATGTACACCTGGGAGAGCCTATGCCAGTGGTAAGAATACTGCAACCGCCGACATCAGACGCGCCTTTGGACCACGTCCTGTACACTACACCACATCTTCCAGGAGGTACAACACCATTGCTGCATGTGGCCATACCCTTGTGTCATTTTTCGATTCATGTATCTGCATAGCATCACTGCTACCAACCCTCGTCGATCGCATAGTGCAACACTCGCGCGAGATCAGATAAGATCAAAACTAGTGTGCTCCCCCTGTTGGAGCAGCAAGCCGTGTTCGGCGAAGATTTTCATACGCTCGTTTTATTTTTACTCCTTGTTGTCGATACGCGTGAGACCGTACGCGCGCGTTACTATACGAAAAACATAGGGTTTGTTTCCGTTATGTCTTCCGTCATTTGTTTACTACACTTTACAAAAAGCCCCTGTATATTTACAGTGTCTACTCGTCATTGCATCTCTTTCCCTCAGTCTTTGCCCAAGAAAGACCGAGTCCAATTTGTATTACTAGTTTGTAATTTTGTCACCGTCAGGTGGTGAATCACTGCATGATATTATGGATTGGCCAGTTCCCCCTTGCACATGCCAAAATCCATGTCTCAGTGATCCATATTGTGTCACAACAGCTTCCTCGTTTCTTGGTTCCTGGAGTTGCAAACTGGCATGTGCTGATCTTCCAAATTAGGTATCTCGGCATTTGCCAGCGCTCGCTTTCTGTCTGGCAGAAAACAGATGTTTTGTCTCCGTTACGTTCGTTGTTTGTTTGCCATACCTTACCAAACCCCTATTGTGCCATGGGTAGTCAGTCTTTGTTCTGTCCTAAAGGCTGAATGTTCAATGGTTTCTTAGTCATTCCTTCCCAGGTCAAGCCTGTTGCTATAACAAAATCCCCATCCCCTTCATGATGAGCACCAGAGGACACTGAGAAAACCTGTACAGCATCTGAAATTGTTATATAATATGAATACATGACCGAACGTGCAAATTCAAGTATATAACATTATAAGTCAATTCGATTCTTGTGCATTATCTCTACATCTTCACTGCCACCTTTCTCCCTTTACTAACGACATTTGCTGTCATCTATGTGTCGTCGTAGACGTGTCGAATCTACTGGTCCTGGGTCGGTACGCATATAGGTACAAGAGCTTAACTTCGCCCTTTTTCTATGGCGAGTCGACAGATCACCGATGGTACCAGTACACTGAAAGCATAATAGCCTAAATATGGAAGACAACAGGAGAGGGTGGCACTGCGAATAAGGCTGAATCGACTGCGTTGCCACAGCACCTTGGGATATCTTCTTCCATCCCCCTCCACCGGCTACTCAGCTTCCTACGGTAGTTTCTCTAGTGACGAATAAGGAAGTTTTCTTTGAAGAGACTGTGAACAGCCTACTCTATCGAAGTCACTAAAGGTATGGGATTTGCCGGTGTTGAATTACTTTCCAGCGATAGATGTGGTTGTGCAGATTGTGCAGACTCAAGCTCACTTCTCACTCCTAGTAAAATAGGGCGATGCCTCCAAAACTTGGGCCACTTCCCATACCCTGCTATGTATCCAACAGCTTGGACAACTCATGAAAAGGCTCTTCGGTGAGTGATACATTTGTGGTTGCATGGACTTGCATTGACTGCGATGTATCCTCAGTTACAAGTATCCGAGGTGCGTACCGAGCTAAATAGTGGTCCCGTAGATAGAAGTTCACTGGTTGGGGATGCCAAAACTCGAAACTCGAAGTACTTGCGACAACGAGTGATTTAGTACAAATTCCTTGAACTGGCCATTCATACGACATCATCACTCGGTTGTTCTCTGATATCAGTGTTAAGCCTTGTGACTTTGATACGACTCAGCCCATGAACGTTTCTCAGTCTCCCACAGTGTCCAGCATGACATACTGCTCATCTGTAGTCAGGGTGAGTTCTGGCCACTGGTACACCTGCAACAAAGCCTCCTTGTATAGTACGCCAGCCTGCGTGAAGACAATGAAGGAAATCGACGACAGCGGTGCAACACCCACGCGCGCAGCGCACTTGCCTGGGGCAAGACCAGCCCAATAGGGCAATTGTACGAGGTAAGTACAAGGGGTGGGGGAGTTACATTATATCTCTGACGACCCTGTAGCTGCGCTCGCTCCCATAAGCTCGCAATCCCAATTCCAACAAACAAATCTTCACCTCTTAGTTCTATTTGATGTGTAGCATTGACCGTCACTAAGTCCAGACTCTCCACTACCACTACGCCGCCATCAAGATGACGCGAAGAGTGAGTACACGGCATGTACACTGAGCAGGGTATCCTGTCAATGGCGATGACATGACTCGGAGTTCTGTAGAGTGTAAAGCTTATAGTACACAACAATTGTTTCTCTTAGAAGTGAACAGTGATTCTCACAATACATTTTATATCTGTAGTAACGAACAAACTGTTCATTGTACCACCGTCAGGAGAATAGGTGTGTGGTTGTTGAGCGGATTAATCTTTAGTGGCCTTAATATTTTTGGAGAAGACGATTAAGGTATGACTTTATGTTGATTTCTTTTTTCATGCAGTGACAGCTTGCAAAGATTTGTCTGAGGCGACTTTTATAGCGAAGATCTTTGCAGTCAGATCATGATGGCCACTGAACACTGCCGAACATGCAACTAATGTTCTCTAGGGCGGGAGTCAGATAAAGGTTCGAAAGATTAGTTTTGAACAACATTCTGCTTTTATCTAGCTAGTATTCTGTGTACTCGGGCTAAAGCAAATATTTAAGATATGTCTTTTTTTTTTGGATTGCGGAACTGGTCACCAGTTGGCCACGCTGTAGTCGGCTGCTTCAGGTTGATCCATGAAGCCGTGCATTTAAGTTCTGATGCAGGTAAAGGCTAAGTGGTCAAATGATCATGGTGTGTCAGGTCCTCCAGCCCAGGAGCGCGATGTCCAAGTGGAAAGAATGCTGGCATCGATACTCAAGAACAAAGGCTTCTGCGTTCACATGACCCTCAGGATCCTGCGTCCAAGTTGCTCAGACTCAATCATATTAGCCTGCGGTGAAGGCTATCGCGAGAAAGTCATACGTGCAGTGTCATCAGGATACGAACAATGCCGTATGACAGTACAGAGCGATCGGTGCCCGCGCAGAACGGCGTGACGCCTGAAGTTCTTGGACAATGCTCACCGTAAGATGCTCCCCGCGTTTTGGCCCAGAGAACCAGAGCTGCTTTTGGCCGTCTTGCGGGAAATATGGGGAGTTTACAAAAGGACATTTTCACGATTGAGGATTGCAACTGGCGCCCAGGGTTGTTGCCCAATTGTGGAAGTACAGTACAGCATTTTCGAGACAAGATTAACGGCGACTTAGTTCAGCACCATGACGTTCAGGTGACGCCTTCAAGTGTCTATGCAACTTGAGCTGGGGAATCAATCCTTTCATCAACTCCCGTCAGACTCGAGAAGGGATAGTATGCTAACCGTGGCCCACGTCGCATGGATCAACACTCAGTGGGTGGACAGAGGCCGGGTGGAGATTCCCTGAAATTAGTCGAAAGGCCTCTTAAGTCAAACTCTGGGGGAAAAACATGCCTACGGCGTCTGTGCCCGCGCCTCGAACGGGCGTCTCATGTGCGGGTTCACACCCTCATTCATGGACAATACAGGTTCGTCTTCGATCTAATATCATGACCCGATAACGACCTACCCCAAACCCACCCATCTTGCACCGCAACTTGTATATTCGTCCTCTCGACTTTTACACTTATCCAGCATGTCATCTCCAGTTTCTCCCGGATGTGGACTCTCATTTTATAAGACGCTCAAGGGCCTCTTCACGACGTCTCGAGCTTCAGTCGTCACGCCGGTCCTGCAAGGCGTCGTCGACGTATCCTCGGCCTTTCCTCCTCTACAGTCTGCGGTGCAGGGTCTTCTCAGCGTTGCAGAAATAGTCGATGTGCGTTTCTTCACCTCCGTCATGCACTACCAGTGTCTCAGTGGCCATTGATCTTTTCATGACAGAAAGCAGCTCAGAACTCGGCCGATATCGTCGCATTGGTGGCGTCCTTCTGCGAACTCGTGAACGTGCTCAAGGGCCCATTGCAGAATGCTGAAGCATGTCCGCCAGCGCTCCGTGAGAGCATAAAAAGTTTATCGAGGTCAGTTGTATCTCTGCCCTGCCGTGTTTATGCCGAAGAAGTCTGGTGTCCGCGCTGGGCATGCAGATCGATAGCCAATATCACGGAAGACATTAAGCGGATCAAGCGGCGGCGGAAGCTCATTCGAATATTCCGGGCAAACAGGGATGCCACTGAACTAGCGTCCTGCCTGCAGAAGCTCAAGCAATTCGTCAACACATTTCTGGTAAGCAACCGTCAGTCACATGTTGATAGTTCAGCTATGTCTTAGCGCTACTACAGGTGGATAGTGCGATAAGGGCTGAAATTAGAGCTGAGGTGCGTCGCAGCAGATCGGCGTCCTCCTAGATATTCTAAATAGATGACCAGCAAACTCGAACGGAAATACACCAAGGCTTCGCTGACATGAAGCAGCTTGTCGCTCCAGTACGTCATTAGTATTCACCCCCAATCCTATCAGGATGACAGATGTCTGCCCTAGATGGCCATTTCGAGTACGTGAAGCGTCACTATGATATGATATATTTCATTGAAAAAGTGCAAAGATGGACCGGTGCCGATGCCCCACTATGCTCGCGCAGCACGATTTGATCAAGGGACAAAACGAGCTATGTGCGCTGACGGTACGAGGCCGGAGATCCTGCGTACTATCCATGGCTGGTTCAAGGGAGAGCCTCTCGGGATGGAGGGGACTTTGCCAACTGGCGGCAATCCTCAAGGTCAGATCTTCTGGCTCGACGGCGTTGCTGGGACCGGCAAGTCAACGATCGCTCAAACTATCGCGGACCACTATTATCGAACCGGAGAACTTGGAGTGTCCTTCTTTTGCTCTAGGGACGATGCAGATTGTAGCAGCGCCGGCCTGATATTCCCGACCTAGCGTATCAGCTCTGCTCGTTTCATCTCGCCTTAAGAGAGCATGTGTCCAAAGCAATGCACAAGGGCCTGGACCTACAGTCCGCTCTTACGTCAATGCAACTAGAGAAGCTCATTGTAGAACCATTGCAGGCTGTGACACACAACCAGGAATTTCCGCCGTGCCTCATCATCATCGACGCGTTAGACGAGTGCAAAGAGGAGAACATGACGTCGACCATCCTCTTGGCACTCTCCGTATTCGCCGGTCGCCTCTCTTCTCTCAGGTTCCTCATCACGAGTCGGCCGGTGTCGAAGGTCGTGCAAGGGTTCCACCAGACGGGTCTGATGAACGCCACGAACGCGCTGGCTCTGCATAGCATTCCACTGGATATCTCACAGAAGGACATCCGGATCTACCTTGAGGAAAGGCTTGTTGAATATCTACGTGCGTTCTACTATATTTACGTTCGGCTTTTCTCTTCACACGTACTATTTACCTACTACACCTGCGGACTACTCTGCATACATGT